>CM028132.1:1427345000-1427480000 GCA_016271365.2 Neoceratodus forsteri | reverse complement strand
GGAATAAACTGTCCAAAAAGTACAATTTTTTTTTGTAGTACTGCTGCTTCAATGCCCATCTCAATGCTGTGGGTCCCAGAGTGAGCAGGCAATACCCTTCATTAAGTGGGACTGATGCACCCCCCCCCCCCCGACCAGCAGCTGTAGGTGGAAAATGCTGCATTCGGAGGATTTTCTTCTGAAATTTTGAGTGAGGAGGCTGGTGGCCAGAGGTTTTTTGAAGCCGTGACAATGAAGTCCGATATCCTCACGACTTCAAAGACCTCTCAGTCAATCAGCTTCCTTCATTTTCGAAGTCAGTTCATAATATAAATAACACCACCACCATAGCAACATCAACCATCAACAGTAACAAAAACGACAAAATATAACACAAAAATCTTCCCTAAACCCCCACAGTGGACTAGTAGCTAGTGAATGAAGATAGGAGAAATGTACATCCCCATTACCACATACTGTGGCAGAGTTGACCCACTACTATTTTATGATATATAAATAAGGCCCAGGGTTATAGACTGTAAAAGATTCTGCCATGACAAGGCCTTCCCCAAGGCAATGGTTGGTCAGTATAGGAAGCACTGTTTCAGTTTAGGGACCATGTTTTAAAAAATAAAAAAAACACACACATATTTCCCTTTATCTTTCTAGCTGCACAGCTTCTGTTCTGTCTGTCTCTAATTTCTTACTGCCTCTCCTGGACTGATTACCCAGGAGAGTTCTCTCATCTCTTCTGTCCATCTGTCATTTGAACGGTCACTCCTGGCTCTAGTGGGTTAGCAGTAGCCCAGTAACAGAGAGCCCAGGGCTCAGGGCTTGCTTCAGCTAATGTGAATAGCTGCCACCCTCCTCCCACACACACTTTAAAACCAAGTGAGAATCTAATTTATAATATCCCTGAAAAGACTTGTGTAATAAATATGAACAGATGAAAACATGCAGGACTGATGTCCTGTTTTAAAATCGAGAAATAGTCATGAAGTTTATCAGACTTGAGCAAAATTAGATGGCAAGACCTCTACCTTGCCAAAACGATTGATGAGGCGGTCACTGTCCTTAATGACAACCTCACCACACTGGCCAACGGCATGCCCCTTTGATCAAAGTCAGGGTGTGTAAAACATCTAACCCATGGTTTACATCAGATCTCAAGGCTACACTCCTACGCCGCGATAAACCCTGGGCTAAGGCTAGAAAATCCAAAAGCCCAGCTGACTGGCAAGCATTCAGAGCAGCTAGAAATACCTGCGTTAAACAAATCCGCGCAAGCAAAGCAAACTATTATGTCTCCACCCTTGAACAGGCCAAAGGGAATTCCCAAAAAATCTGGAAGACACTCCAGTCCATCGAAGGTCAGCCTGTAGTCCCCTCCATCCCACTGAAGATCATCATGTGGAAAACAGCTGCCTAATCCTCGAGGAAATCAACAATCACTTTGTAACTGCTGGCCTAGCTTTTGACTCTTCATCTTATGCAGCCTATGGTAGCAACCAAGACTGTAATAACACTGACTCACAAATTTCGACCCGCCCACTCCAGTTGTGCCCGTTTAGCTATAAAGAAGTCAAAGATTCACTTCTTAACATAGACATTCGAAAAAGTGCAGGGGACGATGGTCTAGAGGCTTTTTTTTTCTTAAACTAGGCTATCTCGACCTCACCGCCCCCATCCTTCACATATTCAATCTTTCCATTTCCACTGCCACTGTTCCCTCCTGCTGAAAATCTGCCCACATCCTCCTATTATTCAAGTCAGGGGACCCATGCGACCTAAACAATTGCAGGCCCATCTCAATCTTATCTATCCTCTCCAAAGTCCTCGAAAAGCTAGTTTACTCCCAAATGAAACTCCATATCGAATCATCTTCAATCCTCAACTCTGCGCAATCTGTCTTCTGGCCCAACCATAGTACAGTCACTGCTCTAGCCAAAGTTACCAATGAATGGATCACAGCCATGTACTCCAAGAAAATTACTGGTGCAGTATTTTTAGATCTTAGCAAAGCGTTCAACACTGTTGACCACAATCAGTTAGTCTAAAGCCCAATAAAAGTAGGCGCCACCCCCCTTGCTGCCCAGTGGTTTACCAGTTACCTATCTGGAAGGACCCAGAAAGTAAAAACTGGTGGCCTCTTTTCTGCATCCCTCCCAGTTGTCAGGGGAGTCCCGCAAGGCTCCATATTAGGTCCCATCCTCTTCTCCCTGTACATCAATAACCTTGGCGTACATATATCCCAGTCCCATCTACATTTCTTTGCTGATGATACTGTACTGCATACATCAGACCCCACACTGGCTGAAGTGAAGGATGTACTCCAAGCCGACTTTGCACAACTAGAAATCAACGCCAAACTACTTCTCAATGCCAAGAAAACTAAGGCCATGATCTCTGGCCCCAAACACCACCTCCACTTCCCTTGCAAACACGCACAAAGAATTCACCACTACCTCCCTAGGTGAACCCCTTGAAATCCCCTCCAAATTCAAATATCTTGGCAAGTGGCTAAACAATAAGCTTTCCTTTCATGACCACCTTGATGATCTGGCAAAGAGGCTAAAAATTAGGCTAGGTTTCTTCTTCTGTAACAAGTCCCTCTTTCCATTGGATACCAGAACTAGGCTGGTTCAAGCCACTTTCTTGCCGCTACTCGACTATGGAGATCTAATCTACTCCTCCGCAATGGCCTCAGGACTCAAACTAGACGTCCTCTACCACTGTGCCATACAGTTCATGACACACCTACCCTACTGAACCCACCATTGCAATTTGTACCTAGCCGCTGGCTGGACATCACTCTTTACTAGACGCACGCCTCATGCTGGTATCGGGACTCTTAAGCTACTCCTGAACAAGCTCCCGAACTATCTCACAACCCTTTTCCATATTTCCCATAGTGCCTACTCTCTTAGGAAAAATTACCTCCTCCTCCTTCTCGATGTACCGAGAACTCGCACCTCACTCGGCAAGCAGGCCATATTGAGCATACCCCCAACTATCTGGAACCAGCTCCAAGGCATACTGAAGCTTCCCAGTACTGTCCCTGTCAGCCTATTTAAAAAGTTGGCTGCAGCAAAAATAAAAGATACGTGCAGCTGCTTCTAAATCCCAGCTCACTGCTCTAACCCTAGCCCACTGCTTCCTCTTACTTACCTAGAAATTAGCTGCCATGATATTCCAAAACAAGCACTTAGTACCTTTTTTCTCTACTTGTATTTTTCTGTGTCATTGTCATTTTTCCGCAACATGTTAATGCCTGCCCATAATTCTGTACTTGAATTTGTACTGTTTATTTCGATTTATGCAATCTGTAACTACCTGTGTGTGTGTAAGAGGACCTCCTTGTGAATGAGCCTGCTCAACGGAGGTTTTCCTGCAATAAACTTAAACTTGAACTTAACTATTTAAAACACAGCATTTGAAGGTAAACCAAACAAAGTTTTGTTCCTGTTTGCTTCTGTTACCTTTAAACTGTTAAGTTCATCTCAAAGGCACTTTTCAGTGCAACAAGAGTTTCTTTTTATTTACCCTGGCTGGAAGTCTGTGAGTGGCTTGGGTTGATTCTCAGCAGACAGCTAACTGCTGTTTCCCTATAGGGTTGGCCCCACCTAGACTTGCTGGCTTTACAGAACATGGGATCCGAGAGCAGCGGCAGTTAAGGGGGAGGTTTCTAGTAATTAAGGGGAATATACTAAAAACTCTTACGTAAAGCGAAGGTGAATCATGTGTTTAGTGTGATATATATAGTATTGTGTTTTTCGGTTGTAATGAGTGTTTTTTTTTTTTTTATTTACATTTTGTCGGTTTTACCACCATTTTCTCCCACTGTGTCCGAGTCTCAGTGCACGGCCAAGGCGAGGCAGGAGGTGCACACTAATCGCGGAAGCCAGCTCAGCCCTTCCATCCTTCCCCAGGCAATCATCAGCTCCCTCAGGTCCCGACTACCATCCATTCTCCACCGGGTGGCAGCCAAGGTCTGGGGAAACTCCACATCCTTCCCCGGGACAGGAGAGCCACCTCGCGGCAGCTCGATCCCACTCCTCCCCCTCCCCTCTGCCGACCCCCAAAAACCCAGGCTCATTCCTGAACCCTGGTCGCTGGCATGGCGCGAGGTGTGGCGTCCAGCGCCTCAACCTTCGTTGCCACCGGGCTGGCATTGTGATGAGTGTTTAATTATGTTTCTCTGGTGATTTTGGTACACTGAATGTTAATGATGTAAAATTTTAATTTGACTGACAGATCATGTGTGTCTCTGAGATATAAAAAGGTTCCCTGCGCAGCTTTCAGTCAGTTAGCTACAGAGCTCCAAGAGAGAGGCTGCCTGAGACACCAGAGAGAGAAAAAGCTTATATAAAGCTAAAAGTGGGAGTGTTTGGTGCTGAACAGCTTGCAGAGCTGTTTCACTTGTGATGCTGCCTTGGTATAGGGGTATGGAGCACAGTAACAGAGGGACATCAGTGAGGGTTTTTGGTTAAGCCTGTCAACCTGTTGGGAGGTACCATAGTGCAGTGGTTTAAGGTTCTGAGCTGCAAATCTGGAGACCTGGGTTTGAATCCCACAGCCCCCACTTGTATACTGTGTGACCTTGTGCAAGTCACTTAAAGCAGCAGTACTACAAAATCAGGAAGTGAGTTATCAAAATTCTGTTTTTTGGCTGTAAACATGCGGCCAAAGTTCCAGTTTCCATACTTGTAAATGTTTTTTTCCAGTCATTTTTAGTTTTTTTAGATATTTGCAATTTATTTGCATTGTTGTAGCGCTACAATAAGTATGGCGGCTGACTAATTTTCCATGTATTTTTTCTACAGGTCACATCACGTCTTTTGACAACAGCAGAGGGACCCTCTGCTGACCATTCCCGATGTCCCTGCAAGTCACTCACATGTGCAGTTGGCAGCAGAGGGGGTTCCAGTGCAACATGCTTAGTGGCAGAAATGTAAACAAAAGCAGAGAATAACTGAACAAATAACTCAGAGAAAGTACAATGCCGGCGAAAAAGATCACCAGGTATACGATTAGCAGTTCACAGGGAATAAACTGTCAAAAAAGCGTAGGTTTTTTTTTCGTAGTACTGCTGCTTTAACTTCCCTGTGCTCCCAGGTCACACCTGTAAACAAGCTTTCAGCTTAGTGTGCTACTCCTGGTTAAACAACTGGAAAAAAAAAAGAAGGGGGAGTGTGCCAACTAGCCAGGAGGGAAATGAGGACAGACTCTGATGGACAGGAGCTGTTTGCTTCTGGCTAGGCTGGACTCACGGGAAAGTGCAAAAACTAGCGAGACCCTTCCTTAGCAAAGGTCCTCCCTAGTGTAACCTTGGGAAGCGGGAGGGAGCCAACACCCAGTAGCTAGGCTTCCCTGGTGAAGACAAGAAAGTCTGAAGTAGCCAGACCTATAATAACTGTTTTTTTTTTATTATTTTGCATCTGTCAAAGTGTATAAGGATTGTCAAAAACAAATAAATTGTGAACCTATTTTCTGTCATCAGGCAACTGTTTCGCCTAGTATGTATGTACTGTATATTTACCGTGTTTCTCTTGCTAAAAATTATATTAAAAAAAAAAGCAAATAAATTGCGCCATGTGGGACTTTTATCTAAACTCTTGCTTGCTGTGTCCTTGATCAACACCCACAGTTCCACAGATGCAAAAACCAAAAAGTACGAAGGTGATAACAAGGGTTGGCTCAGTTCTAACAGTACAACAGAAGCAATCTACAACAAATGGTATAAAACACAGTCAAATCCCTACCCTCTCTGCAAAATTCAACCCATTAGTTTGACTTCTTCTGTATGGAAATTGCTGGAAGGCATAATCAAAGATCGAATTACCCAAGCCATACTTGAACCAGATACAGAACAACATGGATTTAAAAAGGGAAGGGGATGTAGTACCAGCTTGTTTTGTTTTTCTGAACGAGCTAGTTTGAAATTGGATTCTAGGACCCCATATGACATCATTTATACTGACTTTAGTAAGGCACGTGATGCCGTGACACACTGGGCGTTACTTACCAAGTTCCACTCCTTCAGTACTAATAAACATCTAGTTAATTGGATTGATAGTTGATCACATAACAGAACTCAGAGAGTACTTATCTCAGGCACCCTATCAGGGGTGGGCAGAGTTACCTGTGGGGTCCCATCCCACAGGGATCCATCTTGGGCCCTTGTCTATTTCAGATTTTTATCTCGGACCTAACAACTAACTGTACTTCAGACTTGGTCAAATACACAGACAATGTAAAGACTGGTGGTCCCTGTCTTACTGTAGAACAACCTCATATAGTATAAAACAATTTAAATAAAATATATAATTGGGTAAATTCCAGGGGTATGAGATTAAATTACAGTAAATGCAAAGTTCTGCATCTGGGTGCTCATAATCCACTGTTCGAGTACCATCCGGGGAATAATTCCCTAGAAAGCACCACTCATGAGAAGGATGTAGGGGTATTTACTAGTAGTGACTGGGGGGCATGAGAAGCAGATTAATGAGGCAGTTAGCAAGACCAACAGAGTTACTGGTCTATAAAAAGAAATATTAGACCTAGGTCACCGGCGGTTATGCTGCCCCTGTTCAGGGTATACGCAGGGCCCCATCTGGAACATGAGTCTCATGGTGCCCATTTAAAAAATCTGTTATTGGAAAAAGTACAAAGAAGGTTCACAAAAAATATTTATGGTTTACACAATCTGTCCTATGATCACAGAATGACATCATTGAACCTTATGTCCCTGGCTACATGTCGCCTGAGAGGTGACCTTTTGTTATTCTAAGATATTATAAATGATCCCTTTTTATTTACAGAACTTGGTTTTGAATTTAAAAACAACTATCCTAATACCAGAGGTCACCTACTCCAGGTTTCAGGTAGAAGGTTTAACCACGTACATAGCAAATATTTTTATACCCTTAGGGCCAGATATTCAAAACTCTGCGCTGGGCGCAAACCATTTGCGCAGGTTTAGCGCAGGATTAGTGCGGTTTTGCTATATTCAAAAGGCCAAATAGCATGTGCAAACTGAATTAGCGCTGGGCAAAATCATAATGTATGCAAGGGGCAAACTGAGGGGGCGTGTACATGAATACAAAAGTGGTTTGGCACGACTTAGTGTGACACTTAGCGCGGTGCAAATTACTGCCCAGGAAAAGGTAGTCTTGACCCTGGGCAATCAGGTTTGCGATATATTTTGGCTTTGTGTGGCGTCTGCTCAGCTTTTGCACGGCTTTGTGTGACCCTAACAAATAAAAATGACACACAGACAAAGTCAGACACAGAGGAAGCATGCTGCTAACTGATGGCATCACAATGATGCCATCATCTGCCACCAGTCCCAGCCAAGCCAGGCAGTAAGTGGTGACCCGGCCACAAGTGGACCCCATGGCAGTGTGGCCATACAGCACACACCTGCAGACCACTCTTCTGTGGACACCAACAAATGCCAGCACACACATGCAGCACTGTGGGCATGGAGGGTGTTGAGGGGATGGTGTACGGGTGGCCAGGCTGTGCCGCAGACCAGGTATGGCCACAAGGCTGGGACACATTATGCAGTGCACATGGGCCAGTATTGGGAATAACCAAATGCCAGTGTGCCTGTCTGGTCATAGTGCCCCCAGCCACATACCGCACAGCTGTACAACTGCCACAGCACACACAGCCGGCCATGTATATGTCACTGTGAGCATCCCATGCCAGATGTGCAGCATCTGCGGGTCACACAACAGCGTAACAGTACTGTCCACTGTCAGTACACACCTGCAAGTTGGGCCTGTTACTGTGTACAGTGCAGTGGTCATCACTGCCCTACACACCATAGGCACTGCCGTGTCCCTCACACTACTGGCCCCCTTGCTACTGCAGTGTCTGCTGTGCACTGTAGCATGACCTACAGTGTGACAGCTGCATGCAGCACCACCACCACTGCCTGTACCTATGCTGTGTTGTCCTCTGGGGTACAATATTCTATGCTGTACTGTACTGCATACATGTAGCCTGCAGCTATCATCATGCACTGCCAGACTGACCAACAGGTGGAGCTGCGGGCAGACTCGGTCAGCCCCTGTACTTCCAGACTGACCTACAGGTGGAGCCGTGGGACCCTGCAGTAACACTGGGCAAACTGCATGCAAATATACCTGGTTAAACAACTAAACTAAAAAAAAAAAATTCAAGGCATAATGAGATGCTAATCTGGATGTTTGCCCAGAGATTACCTAAGTAGGCTCATTTGCATGTCACCTTTGAACATGGCAAAGTTTAGCACCGGGTAAACATATTTGCACTGGGCAAACGCCTTAGCTCCATGCTAAACCCGCACAAACGTGTTAGCACTGCGCTAACAGTTCAGGGAATATTATACAGTTCTGCACACTGTACTTTCACAAGCGCTGCTGCCTGCAGCTGTACTGGGTCCACGCATTTGCTGGCGCACACATTGGCCACATAGGTCACCTCTACCTACCTTCACATCGCTGTGCACTGTGTTGCTGTTGTGGTTTGCACTTCCTGGTTGCTATATTCAGAGCTGTCATATCACAGGGCTACGTTTGCCCTGCACTCCCAGCCCAGTTTGCCCGGCTTCATATGCATGCTATATTCAGAAGCTGTCCGCCCCGGGCTAGTCCTTTTGAATATAGCAGGCTTTTGTGTCCGTGCTAAGTTTGCCCACCGAGCATTGCTAATTTAGCCCCCGGGCAATGTTTTGAATATCTGGCCCTTAGAGCAGTTAACCCACATAATAGACTCCCTCTCGAGACTGTTATAAGTAAAACATAAAATGTATTCAAAGATGTTTAGATAACCTAATCTTGAGTGGTTTTAAGCTCAGGTATTATTAGTGATGAAACAGGAGCATACATGGGCTGTATAAACCTTGCTCCTAACCTACCGTAGTATGAACCGTAAGAAGTAAAGCATACAGAGAGTCTCACAGCGTGTCTTAAATGTAGATAAAGTATGAAATAAACATGCACTTGATCTTTCAGCATTCAAGGCATGAAGCATTTCTCTGACCCATTCCAGTCTTGCAGGAGGGGTCTTATCTTTCCAGTGTAGAAGAATTAACAATTTGGTTACCGCTGAAATCAGAGCCGCATGTGCTTTTCATAGTCCCTTAATATACAGATCTCTGTGGTAAAAAATTCAAACAAGCCTAGAAGAGGGTCTAAGCAATTTCGGATAGAATCCCACAAGGGATGTATCCTCGGGTATTGCCAGAGGAGGTGAAACAGGGTACCTTCTACACTGTTACACCCAGACCAGGCAGCCAAGGGGATCCGTCCCATTCTCCACAGACCCATGGGGGAGTAATACAAATTATGTGAGATATTAAATTGTACAAGGCGCAACCAATCTTGTTTAATATATTTATAAATATCCAACCAAATCTTATACCAAAAAGAATTGTGTTGAGCCAGAGCTAAAATGTTTTTTCCAATAAAAAGCCACAGAGGGGGTATTATTTAAAAAAGTTGATTGGAGCTGCGAAACAGGATGGGATTGCTGAGCAAGAGTAGTCAACGTATTTACCCAGTCTTGGAAAGTGTGGCAGCTACATTTGTCCCGGGAGGGTGACCTAAAAATTGTAGTACCCAATGCCATAATTGATAGTATTTAGAGATAGATATAGACTGGAGACAGAATTTGACCCGAAAAGTTTTGAATGATGTAAAAGTATTATCAATGTATATTGCTCAGTTCACGCTAAAACATGACCTGATTGTATCTTGTTACATGTAAACCTAAATGATGTATTGTCTTGTCATTTTTTACCACTATTAAATTACTCAAACACTTACGTCACTTGTATTATGTACAAAAAATTTTCTCCTAAAGTTTGTCTCTGTACCCTCCCGGGTCGTGCCTAAAAATAGTCTTGTTGGCTAGTGCACCTACCCGGTAAACAAAAACTAAATAAATAAATAAGCAAAGCAGCAAGGGAATGGAGAGGGAGACTTTGCCAATGTACAGCGCTCAGCGGCTTATGGGCAATGCAAAAAAAAAAAAAAAAAAAAAAAAAATCGGGTTGCCAAACAGGGGTTGGGAAACATCCTTATGGTATACCAGCTTGATGTGTCTACAAAGCTGAGCGTGGGCCTGAATAGACCAAGCTATAGGGGTACCCCGCATATCTTTAGGCAGTTTAGAAAGGCAGTTAAAAAGCAGAGAAGAAAGAAAGATTGTGGTGAGCACAAAGCAACCGTTCAATATACAACCAAAAGGGACTACCATGGTCTTCAGCTGGGTCCCCTGCCACAGCATTCCACTGAAATATTTAGTGGCATGAAGCGCAAAATAGTATCACTGGAACTATGGAAGGGACATATCTCCTAGTTTTCTAGGCCATACCAACTTAGAATAAGCTCTCCAGTGGGGGTGGGGGTGGGGGAAGAGGGTGTCTGTCCAACCATGAGAACTTTGACGATAAGGTGTTTAACTTGTGGAAACACGAGTTAGAAAGAAACATAGTCAACATACCTAAAGGATAAAGCAGATGTAGTAGAATGTTCATTTTTATAATAATGTCTCTCGACCACATCGGTGGAAAGATTTCCAATGTCTTAAGTCTTGTTCGAGCCATTGGTGGAGAGAGTCAAGATTAAAAGGTTTTGTAACATGGCTCTAAACAAGAGACTAAAATAACTAACACGGATTGGATAAATAGCAACAGCTGGCCATTAAAGCAGCAGTACTATGAAAAAAAAAAAATTGCGCTTTTTTGAGTTTATTTCCTGTGCCCTGCTAATTATATACCTGGTACTCTTTCTCGCCGGCATTGTACTAGAGTAATTTGCTCAGTTATTCTCTGCTTTTGTTTACATTTCGGCCACTAAGGATGTTGCACTGGAACTCCCTCTGCTGCCAACTGCACATGTGAATGACTTGCAGGGACATTGGGAATGGTCAGCAGAGGGTCCCTCTGCTGTTGTCAAAAGATGTGATGCCACCTGAAGAAAAAGCACAGCTGAAAATTAGTCGGCTGTATTTGTTGTAGCGCTACAACACTTCAAATAAATTCAAATATCTAAAAAACTAAAGATGACTGGAAAAAGAAAACATTTACAGGTATGGAAATTGGAACTTTGACCACATGCTTACAGCTGAAAAAAGAATTCTGATAGCTCACTTCCGGATTTCGTAGTACTGCTGCTTTAAGCAACCATGGTTGCTTGTGCAATACCAGTATGAACTACAATAAAATACATAGCACAGTTCTCCAATAATCTATGCTAGCTCCAGCAATTCTCTGCTCAAGTACAGTTCCCATGGCAGCCTAACAGATTATTTATTAAATTTTGTTGACCAGGTAAGCCCACTGACACTAGAAGTCCTTTTTTCAGGGGCGACCGGGGGGTGGGGATACAGATGGTAACCAACTGAAACTGAACCAGATTAAGCTGTTGGTGGCATTTCCACTGAATGGAGGAAATTTCCCCTACTCTTTTTCGAGCAGTGCCATGGGATCTTTAACGTCCAACTGAACAACCACAAGAACAGGCAGACGGGACCTCAGTTTAACGTCTCATCCGAAAGATGGCACCTCAGGAATGCAGCACTCCCCTCATGCTGCACTATAGTGTCAGTATTGGGATAGTAACCCAAGTGCCTGGTGTAAGATGGCTGCAAAACAGTGCTGTGCTGCTAACATCATTTCACAGCCATCGTAAAAGAGCAGAAGCCCCTGATTTTTCCACCCACCCATGCACCCAGTGGATCACCATTCACAAGTGAAGCACAGAAGGAGAGCAATGCATAATTTTAATGTCAACTTTTGTGTGTGTGTGTGGAGTAGTGGGCATCGTCACTACCTTGATACTGTAAATACACACACTGATAAAGATGAGCCTGCACTTTCTGTAACAGAAAGCAAAAATAAAGACAGTGAAACAAAGCAAGATAAAAGAAAAAGGCTGCTTCTATGGGTGAAAAGAAAGAAAGTGAGAAAAAAAAAGGAAATAAAAAAGAGACTAACAATACTAGTGAAAACAAGTATTTGAAAGGTGAGAGCAGTAAACGTCAGTTTGTTCCATCTCCTGCTGAGCTAGATAATTTAGAGAGGAAAAAAAGTGAAGTTAATACAAAAACAGTACTTGGCCTATGAAAGTTTTTCCAGACTGGCTCATTTAAGTACATTTGAAAATTGATCTAAAAATGGCTATAGAACAGTGAAGTGCTGCTAGCATTGTTTCACAGCCATCTGTTGGCCTGCCAAGGGAACTGCAGGAACAAAACCTTAGCATGGTCCCATCATGCAGTGTGCCCATATCTTGTAATACACACAGATAAAAATTGAAGTACATAGCACCAATCCTAATAGTAAGTTAGGAGGGAGGCAGTACAGCAGAGTGGTTTAAGACTCTGAGCTGCAAATCTGGAGACCTGGGTTTGAATCCCACAGCCTCCACTTGCATACTGTGTGACCCTGAGCAAGTCAAAACTTCCCTGTACTCCCAAGTTGCACCTGTAAACAAGTTTTCAGCTTAGTTTGCCTCACCTGACTAAACAATCGGGAAAAAAAAAAAAAGGTACCATGTTAGTGAAGTTAAAATATATAGAATTGTACAGAATTACTTTTTGGAAAATAATAGTCATACAATCACTGCCATATTACAAGAGGATTAAGCCACTCACAAAATGATGGGTCTACTATGGAATTAGTCCATGGTTGAGTCATTGGAGGCACTCTGCCTTCGGCCTTGTACCCTCCCCAACTGATTAATTCCGCAATAGACGCATCCTTTCTCATGGTTTAATCCTTACTTATAAGACTGATATCTTTAGTAATTTGAATACCCATACATTTAAATGAGTGAGAAGCCTGCTAAATCAGTCACATGCTTACTAAATCACAATATACAGAACTGATACAATAAACAAACAGCAACAACATACATATAGTTAGACACACAGGTAGGCCAAATAGCACACTGTCAAATTACACCTAGTGACAGCACCACAGATTGACAAGTCATCTCCATACACATCAGTGTTGGACAAATCACTATCCAGTGAGAGTCACCATTGTTCCCAATAAGAGGAGAGAGGAAATTTAAACAGAAATGAGATCTCCTTGTTAACCAACTGAGTGAGTGAAGCCAAATTACCATCTCTAACCCAACCTGTCACTTGTTCTCCTGGGGATAATGAATTAACATACAGGCTCCATTGTCTTTCAAACCTATCTGTCCAGCCTTTAAGGTTGCATGTCAGGTACTCAATCTACAACATATTAAGGGAGCAGATCTTTCCACGTCTGAATCGTAGGGCAAATGCGTGAGACTCTGGTATTTCGAATACACCTTCTTGCCATTATTACCATTATTCTAACTCCCCTTGGGCAAAATTCCAATTCTTCCTCCCTTCTGGATTTCACCCCAAGGTTCCACCACTACCCTGGTTTGCGCTGTCTGCAAGATGCACTGTGCCATCTCAGTCCAGGATTGTCTGAACTCTCGACATTGACAAAAACAGTGCAAGTATTTTTCACACCTCCCACATAATGGTGAGATACCCTGATTAAACCTACTTACTATCGCTGGGGGCACATATACAGTAAGCAATGCAACACTGGGCTTCTTTATAGCGATTACATATATTAAGCTCCAAATGTGATTCACATAAGTCTCTCCAAGTTTTCTCAGGTATGTCACAGCCCAAGTCTCGCTTCTGATGGGCCTTAGCTTTCAGCAAGTGATCAGGCACCCTCTCTTCCCTGATACAGCTATAATTCATAGCCAAGGGGATCCTCTAGGGTCAGCTTGTGCCTGAAGAACACTGTGCTCCAGATCATGGAGCAGAGAGTCCTGTGGCTAGAGACAGTACACTTGTTGAACTAAGTTCCTTACCTGGAAATATCTCAATAAGTGTGACTGCGGAATTCCCAACTCCTCTGCCACATCCTGAAAGGACTTAAACCTCTGAGAGAAGACCAAGTCTCCCAGACATCGGATTCCACTTGCCTCCCATAACTGAAATCCTGTATTCTCCAGCCTGGGAAGGAATTCTGGATTGGAGGATATGGGGGCTAACGAGGACCCACTCTTTTCATCTCCCAATAATCAGCATATTCTCCTCTAATCAGCTTTTTCTCCCCTAAGCTTCAGGGAGCTTTTCCGCCACTGTATTCCTGGACTCTCCAGATCTGTATGCCCCCCTCCCCCACAAAGGTTCAGATAGGCAGTAATCCTGTGTCCCCTCTCTGCCTGATACAAGAATACCCAATGTGCACCCTAGGCTTCTTCTGTTTCCAAATAAAATTAGTGCATGCTTTTTCTATTATTTGGATGTATTTTGGTGGCGCCCCATTTGGAGCATTTGAACTGGTTACAGGAGCCTCTGCAAAGTATTCATTTTAATAAGATTTATCCTACCCATCCAAAAGATTGGTAGCCCATGCTATTGCTGTGAGTCCCATTTGAAGATGCAATAAAATGTGGTATCACAGATTCACCCACAGTTCCCTTTTGTGTGTTTTAAATTTAGAACGTAATGGGGAGAGTTTGCCAGTTGGAGAATCCAAGTAGTTGAATGAAAAAAATGCAAACTCTCTACCCTTAAAGTTTGTGAAGATAGTTTTACTCAATAAATGTGATCACACAATTCCAAATTCATTTAAGGCACTTGTACTTACTCTTCATTTTAATTGCTATAATGATGCTTGGTAAACGTTGTCAGAACCCATGTGTTCCTTCATCAGACCAAAGTTTTTTTCCAAGTGCTACAATTAAATAAACAAAATATTAATAGATAAATTTAAAGCACAATATATTAATGAAAAATATAAAGATGTGACTGATATATTCTGTCAGGGGGAACACGCCTGATCACAAAACAGTAACAGCATTTTTGGTTTTATATATCTTTTTATGAAGTGAATCTCAAGCAGTGTTTAGTTCTACTCCCACCAGAACCACTGATTTTGTATATTATCAGACATTTTCTTTTCAGAGCGAGTATTTTATTTAATTCAAGTCCTAATCGAGAAAGTGACATTTAGTTATGCTTGTTGTTTTCTATTTATGAATTGGTCTGCTTTGAAAAGCTTTAGATGCAGAAGGGGAATCGACATGAATTACAAAATGTTGATTTCCACTGCGACTGGGTTGCCAAGTAAGTCACTACTGTGACATCATCATGCACCTCGCAGGTAACGTGATTATAAGCAACCCAGCCCCTTCTTCATTTTATCCTCTGAAATGAGGTAGTTCAGCGTTCCAGGCAATGGCGGCACATTTAAAAGTTTAAAGTAAATTAATCTCTGATAATTTGCAGTAAATGCGCTAGTGACGATCCGCTTTGAATTCTGCAGTTTGTTTCATCTAAGTATATAACAATTGATGGGGTAAGCACAAAAACGAACCTTTCGGAATTTGTAAACTAATGTTACAACATTACTATGACTGCAGTTTGAATTTAAGGTATTCACTTACATTTATATGCTTTTTTAGATTACTGCAAATTACAACCTGGACTTTCAATAGATAAAGACACAGATTACCCATGTACTTTACCATTTTAATTTTACACCTTACAACTCTGGCATTCAAAGCGTGTTAGTAAAGGACTAATAATCTTTTAAAAAAAACTTTTGTTTTTCAATTTCAGTAAGTGCCAGCCTGGAACTACATATGAATTTTGTTACTGTTTTGTGATCAGGTGTGTTCCCCCTGACAGAATATATCAGTGACATCTTTATATTTTTCATTAACATATTGTGCTTTAAATTTATCTATTAATATTTTGATTATTTAATTGTAGCACTTGAAAAAAACTTTGGTCTGATGAAGGAACACGTGGATTCCGAAAACGTTTAACAAGCATCATTATAGCAATTAAAATGAAGAATAAGTACAAGTGCCTTAAATGAATTTGGAATTGTGTGATCACATTTATTGAGTAAAACGACCTTCATAAATTTTAAGGGTAGAGAGTCAGCATTTTTTTCATATAGCTGTGAGTCCCCCCAGATTGGGGTGTATAGTTAAACCAATACAGAGATTCTGGAGTTTTATTTATCTGAATTTTGATGACCTGGTAAGCCCTCAGACTAGCTGTCCCTTTTTCAGGGGCGATGCGGAATTAGTTACATACACTGAGCGACACAGAAGTTTAGTACAGTAGAAGACATAATTGTGCAGTATCATACAAATAGAGACATACATAAATTAGTTACACAATATATCCAAACACAGTATACCCACTTGCATGCCCAGGTACTTAATATGTGAGGCTGCTAATCTGTATTGGAGTCTGTCCAGGAACCCAGTTTCATCATCTCCTAGACATAATAACTCTGACTTTTCGTAGTGAATTGTGCACCCAGAGAAAGCGGAGAATTGCTCTGCGAGGAAAGTCAGTGGTGGGAACACCACCTCAGGCTGGGTCAAATACAACAGATCACCCTCTACATATGACAAAATCTTATACTGTGTATCCCAAGCCCCCGTACTCCCTTGATCTACTCTGCCTCCCTGACTACTTCTGCCAGTGACAATGACCAGTGTGAAGAGGAAAGGTGGCAGAGGGAACCCTTGTCAGGTACCCCCTGGACAGTCGAAACACTCTGGTGGTCTCACCATTCACCAAGATATTATTCCCCATCTTTTTGACCTGCCATTCCTGCTAAATAGTTCCTTGCAATTTACCTTGTTTATTCCTTTCAGGAACCTGAAGGTCTCTGTCATGTCTCCCCTCCCGCTCCTCTGGCCTCCAGTGAGTACCTGTTTAGTGTCCTAAACTGATTCTCATAGGATCTGCCCTGGTGGCTCAGACAGCAGTTCTGTCTCCTTGTATTTATCGCTATGCTGTTATTGCATCTGCTTTATTTCGAGTAGAAACGGGGTTGCTTTTGAGACACACTGCTGACGTCTGTGATGGTGTCATTGAAAGCACTTTCAGCCAATGAGAGAGCTATTGCAAGTAAACCCACCTTCATTATGTTTACTAGTCAATAAAAGAGCTATTACAGCAAGCTAGCCTTCTTTCTGAAGTAGAAAATATATGTGCCACAGCAGCTGAGAGCAGAGAGGGAACGGATATGGAGAGAGACTGGAAGCGGCAGCAGAGACAAGGTATTGTGCACTGCCCTTCACACCATCACTGTGTGTCCATTATCTCCCCCCACTCACCTGTTTATGTTTAAAATAGCCATTCCATCTGTACTCTATTCATCCTCCTTCACTGCACTCTCAGACCACTCTTACTACCAAATGTCCATTGTTGCATAGGCAACTGTACTTGTAATTATTCAGTAATGGTATGCTACCTCATCTCAGCACACTTAATTTCTGGTTGGCAGGTCAGCCTAATTTCAGTGGTAGGGAAAATAATGGAATCAAACATAGAAACATAGACTCTGATGGCAGATAAGGACTGCTTGGCCCACCTATTCTGCCCATTTCCCTACCAAACGGATAAGCTGCAGATCCTAGTTAACCAACTGCCTACTTCCTCCTACCCCCCCCACTAAAGTGGTGCAGGGTCTGCACCAGAAAACATATAAATAAAGACTAAAGGAGCTTAAGATATATAGCCTCGAGGAAAAGGGGGGGACATGATAGAAACTTTCAGATACCTCAAGGGAATCAACAAAATCCAAGAGGGTAGCATCTTTAAGAAAAAGAGATGTGCAAGAACAAGGGGCACAATTTGAAGATAATGGGAGGACAGCTCAGAGGTAATGTGAGGAAGTATTTTTTTCACAGAGAGGGTTGTAGATGCATGGAATAGACTTCCCGAGGAGGTCGTAGAGTCAAAAATAGTGGGGGAATTCAAGAATGCAAGGGACAGACATAAGGCAATTCTAGTGAGGGGTAGGAGGAAGTAGGCTGTTGGTAAACTAGGATCTGCAGCTTATCCATTAGATAGGGAAATGGGCAGACTTGGTGGGCCAAGCGGTCCTTATCCGTCATCAAATTCTATGTTTCTATGTTACTAGATAAAAAAAAAAAATGTATCTTTTGCAACAGTTTGTTTCCTGTGAAAGAAGTGAATCTGTTGCACTCAGCCAGGGCGGGGGTGCTAAAGCTAAGGAGTCACCCAAAGACAAAAGCAGAAAGAAAGCCAGCACTCCGGGAGTTTAATGCAAGTATACTTCAGTAAATTTTTATTTTTTTGGCTATCTCTTTCTCCTGGCATACCTGGTCTGCTCCCGTATATTCTGGAAACCCCTTTGGGACTCTGGCCACTGTCTGACAACCGCGCACTCCTTCAGGGCCCTTGCCTATTTCCCCTGTGGCTTACCCCCCCCCCCCACAGCAGGGTGGTGGGGAGACCGCAACTCACCCAACCTGTCCTGATCCAGATTTGGCGATGCCCCCACAGCCGGAGTTTCTGTTGGACAGCCATTGCTCCATCTTTCTCCACCCCTGCTGACCCCTGGTGATCCGTGCTCGCTCCCAAACATGGGTCGTCGGCAAGGTGTGGCGACTAGTGCCTCAGCCGTCAGCACCACCGGGCCGGCACCACTTCATTGAAGCTTTAATCCATTGAGAGGAGACACAGAACAAATGCCCCAGTGTCTCAAACACAAGGTCTTCCATGGGGCATAACTTAGTACACAAACATGTTCTCATTATGTATGCCATCAACAAAAAAACAGTGCATGATTAAAAATTTAATTAATTAAATAAGTTTGCTCATAGAAAAAGAGAGCACTAAAATGTATAGTTGTAACCCCTAGATGGCGCTATCCCAGGGGCTACTACCCCTGCCTGATTTGCCACTAACAGGTTGAGGGGCCTGGATCCAATGGCGGGTGCCTCCACCCAGAGGTCAGGGTTTGCAATAGTTAAACTAACTTGGTCACAGCCCTCTGGGACACTGCAACCCCCCTTTCTTCCCACTAGTGGCCCACACAATATATCAGAATTACCTTCACAGTATACACTTACCCCCAGGTCTGGTTCCGGTACTGGGACCTCCTGTGAAATGAGATACAGTGCAACAATCACAGTACAGTACTTTAACATAGACAAATACTCAGGCAGTATAACTTTGCTGAAACAAGCAGCTCTGATTTATTTAGGGGATATAACAAGGACAGGGGAAATCAGGTTAATTAGCTTATCACTTTAATAATCTATTTATGGCTCTGTGCACAGGCCTATCCCTATCAGTTACTGTCCCTGGGTACCCAAGCCCTAGTGGCTAGTCCAAACCGTGGCAGCTGGTAGGGGCCTTTCACACAGAGAAAAGAGAATTAAACAGTCAGCAGTACAGTAATTCCATTTGGATTTAATGTGGCAATTCAACAGGGAGCGACCCTGAATTAGTACTACGACCTCCAAATAAGATAGGGTCCTTCAATGTCAGCAGGGCTCACTTGAGGTGCACAAACCTCTTCACACATCCATATAAAAGAAAGCACTATACCAGGCAGGCTGCATCTGTATCCCATCGCAATTACTGCACAATACCGGGAGAACACACAGCAGATTCAGTTCCTGACAGACCAAGTGTAATTTTCAGCAATTCCTCCAGTCTTCTACAGGGTGAGCCTGGTTTCTACTCTTCAGAGATCCTTTGATTCTTTTCACAGGACGGATTCAGTCCAACAAGCTGCAGACCGGAACTCTGGCCTTATACATGTTTTTGACTAAAACTGCACACTGAAAAAGCACAGGGCTCCTTCCTTCTTCACTGCCAAAGCTCAACTCAAACTCCAACCGACAAAACCGGGCACTTCCTTTGAGTTCCTCCCAGTTCTTGACTGGATTGGCTGTCACTCACAATAGACTGCTGCTGTTGGTCCAAAAGGTGCTGAAGTCTAAACTACATCTCCCAGAGTCACTGCCGCCCATACAATCCTCTTGTGGCTGGCTCAGATTATGAGTCCAAGTTCTGATTCGGCCAAGGCACCATTTTAGAGCTAGCTTACCCCACACTGATTGGTCCAGTTCAGCAGTTCAAAACTAGAATGGGGAACTAGCAGACACAGTTCTGACTGCAAAGAATGCAGGTTAGACAAACTGTAATTTCATTATTACTCTAAATAATTTCTGGCAAACAGTTACATCTGTCAGATAGGTTCCCTTTGCACTCCTAGTGACTGCAAAATGAAGTGAATTGGCAGCAGCTTGAGTGGTACTCAATCAAAGAAACACACAGTCCCCCATACAAACTAATTATGTCTGCAAGCAGACAGCTCTTAAAGAGACAGTACCAGAGGTTCTAAAAACACTCACTGATAAATGGCTTAAATGCCAAACACCATTCAGGCTTGGAGCATTCAAGCAAGCTCCTGGAAGTCTTTTGGGAACCCCCATTTGCAGGGGGGTTACATAGTGATACTACAAAATGGATAACATGGTAATCAGAAAATGCAGAGTTATGGTAGTTGCTAAATGCTTAAAATTACCAAATTACTACAGTAAAACCATCATAAACATGTCACAACTTATGGTGTGAAGCATAGCAAGTAACAAAAATGAGGGCTGTGTGAAAAGGTAATTGTAAAGAATGAATGAAATATATTACTGTATTCCTGAAAACACACAGTGAGGCTAATCCTGGCATGAAAACAAGAGTAGTAAAAATTCTATACTTCTCTTATCAGTCTGTATTTTAGCCACTGCCATAAGGATTACAGAAACCCATTCACAGACATCTCCATATGGGAGGTCACAGCAGGAAGCAAAAGGTCATTGGGGAATTTTCCCCCCAGAGAATACAATAAATGTCAAAAAAAACAGTAAAGTACATGATATTTGCAAATATCAAAGTATGCATCAGAAGCTGCTAGTGACTGAAAAGGCCTGCAAAGATGTATTTAATAAGGTGACTGATTTTGTTAAGAAATAAAATTAAATTAGTTAAGTGAAGTTAAACATCCAGTGGGTATAAATGGGGGGGGGAGAGAGACAGGAAACAGTAACAGAACGGGAAGTGTGTGTGGGGAGGGAAGAAGGGATGTACAAGGTTTTATTGAATGGAATTTAATACTGTCCATATCGTGCTGCAATTCCAACAAGTTCATAGAGACTGAATTCAAACCTTAACAATGGACAAAAAAGCAAGAGAAGGAAGAAATCCAAGGCTCAGAAGTGCATCTTTTCCGGTTTCTTTTTTCCTCATTGTCTTCATTGTTTTAAGTATGGGGTCAGATCAAGGTCTTCATTCTTGCCGTAAAGACTGAGTACTTTAAGATTATGTATCAATCTACTTTCTTTTTGTTTACAGTCAGTCTGTCACCCCCTCTGGGATTAGGAGGGTCATGTTTAAGTACCATGAACGTGAGGCCCCTAGGACTGGAGTTATGAGTCATAGCGAGATGTGCTCCAACGGCATTTTCAAAGTTCCTACTGTAAATGGCACGAACATGTTCCTGGATTCTTGTTTTTAGAAAACGCTTAGTCATTCCTACATACTGTAGACCACACTGACACCATACTACATACACCACCAATGGTGCTTCTGCAATTTAAAAACGGACGTATGCGGACAGTATAATCATGTTGAAGTGGGTGGATGTAAATGTCACTCTCCCACGCATAACTGCATATATTGCAGAAGCTACGCCCATGAAAACCCTTTGGTTTACTAGGCAGCCAGGTTTTGTTTACAGTTTGTGGCGTGAAGTGGCTAGAGGTTAAAATGTCACCTAGTGATCTGCCCTTACGAAACGTGACCCTCGGGGTGTTACCCACACAGATTCTCAAGGCAGGATCTGCTACCAAAATGGGCCAATACTTATGGATAAGACTACCAACTTGTCTAGAAGCTGGATTAAAATCCAGGACCACTGTGACAGGGCCCTCAAGGTTAGTGGCTCTAAGTTTTGGTGTCAGCAGTGTATTTCTGTTGTTGATCTTGCTTTGTTCAAAGCCTCTGTAAGAACACTACTACCATATCCTCTTTTGAACTGGCATTCAATTAATTCATTTGCCTGTGATTCAAATATTTCATCATCAGAACAGTTTTGTCTTATTCTGACAAATTGTGACTAGGGAGTTGATTTCTTGAGTCGTTTTGGATGGGCACTCTTTTAATGTAAAATGTTGTTTGCCAAGGTAGGTTTTCTATAACAGCTAGAGGTTATGCCTGTGTCAGGAGTACCTAGGAGGATGACATCTAAGAAACTGACAGAGTTATTATCAGTACAATACGTAAATCGCAAGTTGTAATTATTGTTGAAGTATTCTTTTTTTTTTTTTTTTATTCTTTATGTGCCCCTCCTACCACCAAGCATCTGCCCTGGTCACAGACCCCTATGGCCGCGTCTCTCCCACATTAGCTGCCCTCCCGTGACTCCCTGGATTGCCCCCTAGGGTAGGGTCCTGGCACCCTGGCCCGAGGTGCCACGAACATTAGGATAGGGCGGGAGTCAGCCTGGGGGAGCTGATTGTGGCCAGAGGGGCAGGCATCATCGAGGAGGAAGGTGGGAGTGTTTTTTTCCCCCCATTTTGTGGGTGGCGGGAACATGCAGTGACGCCCGCATCCATCCCTGCCCCCTTAGTCCCTGCTGGCGCCGATTGATGGCAGTACCTCTAGTTCCCCTGTGCACTGGCGACACCCACACCCTCCCCCCGGAGAAAAAGAGCAGTCCATAGGATGCTCAATCCATCTCCCCCAGGCCTGCCCTCCGATGACCCAGGTCCATTCCCGAACCTGGGTCGCCGGTGTTGCAAGTGGAAATCCAACTGCTGCGCTGACGGGCCAGCTCCTATTGTTGATGTAGTCTAAGAATTTGTCGATTTCAGATTCAGACCCATTCCATATACACAAGATGTTGTCGATAAAATGCCATCACTGTACCACATTTTTGTGAAAAGGACTGTTGTGACTATAGATGTATATGTCCTCCCAGAAGTCCATACAGAGGTCTGCGTATGATGAGGCGAAAGATGCACCCATCGCAGTTCCTCTTTTTTGGAGGAAGAATTGCCTTTCAAAAATCAAGTAATTATTTGTTAAAGCAAATTCCAAACCTTACAATTTATTTTGGATCGTGGTCTGGGTAGTATCTACATCTTTTTTCAAAAAATATTCTACTGCCTCTCAACCTCTTTTATGAGGAATGCTGGTGTACAGGTTGCTGACATCAATTATCAGCCATCCGTACCCAGAATGCCAGTCCAGTCCTTCTAAGCTGTAAAGTGGGCTCATAGTGTCTCTCAATGTATGATTTTAGAGAAAAGACCAAAGTTTGTAACACGTGGTCAAGGTATATACCCACATTCTCTGTAAGTGAGCCTATGCTCGAATCTACTGGATGACCAGGTGGGTCTGTAACACTTTTGTACGTTTTCAGTAGGATATAGAACATGGGTATGACAGGGTATTTAGGTTGAAAAAAAAAAAACAGCCTCTTAGGAAATCCACCCCTGTTCTAGTGCTCTGGTCACAAAATGCCCCAGTTCATTATGAAATAAAGTGGTGGGATTAGAACCCAATTTACAGTAGTCATCACTAACATTTAACAATTCATTTACTTTACTAGTACAGAATCTTTCATTCACGATTGCTATGTTACCCCCCCCTTATCAGAGGGTTTGATGACAATACCTGGTAGGTTTCCTAGTTTCCCGAGGGCCTCCCATTCTGCCAATGTCAGGTTGGTGTTGTAGGGGAATTCCTTTGCTTCCGAAATCCTGGTGATTTCATTTTCCACTGCTTTGTCAAATGCTAATATTGCTGGGTTTGTAAATCCGTGGGGGTGAAAATGGATTTCAGTCTGAATATGGTATGTCGGTAGCGCGTAGGTACAGGCTTAATGTCAGAGCCAGCTAGGAGTGCCTCCAGTTCAGTTTGATCCAATACGTTCTCTCCCCAGGATTCCATGTCAACTTGGGTCAGAGTCAGACAAAGTACTTAAAGTAATTAATTCCGTATCAACAATATTTTCTTCCGTGTTGAAACCCATGGCTGGATCCGTTATCTCCTGATCACGGAAATGCCAACAGAGTTCAAGTCTTCGGATAAATCTAAAAATATCTACTTTGATGTTAAAACACATCCACCCTCGGTGTTGGCACAAATGTCAGTCTTTTAGATAATAAATTCTGTTGTGCTGCAGACAATGTCACATCCGAAAGGTTGGTAATATTTATGTTCTGAGAGGGCATCTCGTTTTGTTGTTTCCTTTTGTCCCTCCTCCCCTGTCTTGTTTTCTTTGGCTTCCTGCATTTGGATATGTTAGTGTTTTTGTTATTACTGTTCTGGCCCTGTTTATTTTGTCCCTTTTTGGTTTCGATTACTTGTTACTTCTAGTGGACAAGTCTTCTTGGTTTGGGTGGGTGGGGGTTGGGGGAGGTGAGGTGTCATCCGAGTTTTCAGTGGTAGAACCTGAGCTACTATTTTCAACTTCCTCCATGGTGAATCTAGTTTGCTTTACAGGCTGTTGTGGCTTCGGTGTCCCTGACTGAAACTGTGGTTTTCTGGGTCTCAAGCGCTGACGGCCTCTAATCAGGAACCTCCGTTTTCTTTCCCACATTAAGATCTCCCCACGTTTGTAATCTGCGGAATCTCGGTGAAGTTTGTGTTTCTTCCCATGAAATAAATCTTTCTCGTGTTTAGCTATTTTGGAAGTATAATTTTAGAAACACAGAGGTTGACGGCAGATAAGGACCGCAAGGCCCATCCAGTCTGCTCCTTTGTTTTTCGACTTTATAAATGTGCCATTGGCCTTTGCTCTGTCAGTGGCCTATCTAGTCATACTCATCTGTTTTGCTCCCCTATACCTATCCCATGCCTGTTTGAAGCCCTACACTGTATTCATATCCACCACTTCCTGAGGTAGGCCGTTCCATGCATCCACCACCCTTTCTGAGAAAAAGAACTTCCTCACATTCCCCCTTAATCGGCCCCCCTCTAATCTCATGCTGTATCCTCTTGTCCTGCTATTTTTCTTATATTTAAACATGTCAAGACTCTTTCACCTTGTTAATGCCCTTAAGGTGTTTGAATGCCTTGATCATATCGCCTTTCTCCTTCCTTTGCTCAAGGGTATACATATTGAGCTCTGTTAATCTGTCCTCATATGTCTCAGATTTTTATTGAGTTCCTTCTGTTTGATAGTACATGAGCTGTTTTTGTAGCTTTTCAATTTCTAGATTTAGTCTACTTTGATGCTTCTTATCCCGGTTAATAATGATCCCCATTAGAGTGTTAGTGCAAGTAGTTTGGCATGCCTCTCATTCATTTTTGATCTCTGGCTCATCATCACTGAACCTACATGAAGGTGGTTTATCAATCTGGAGTCCACGAGGAGAAATTCCTTGTTCTAAATAATTTTCAAGTGTTATTGCATTGTAGAAATGGTTAAGTTACGCAATTCTTAATTTAATAACGTTTATTGAATACATCATCAAGTTCTTCAATAAATGGTTCTGTTTCGGTGTCATTAGAAAAGAGTGCCTGCTTAGCCCTTTCTCTGTGTGTACTAATTCCGAGTTCTCCAAACAATGGAGCTCTCTTGTGGTGGAAGACGTGCCCAGATCCTGTCTCCTGTTATTAATGTTCGTTTCCTGGAACTCACAATGAACAAGCTGGGTCGGCAGGTCAAATAAGGCAGTACAATTCCAAGAGAAGAAAGTGTCCTGAAATCAGGTATTTTTAGTTAAAACTCCATACCTGTCCAAACGCTCCTGCGTTAGCCAGCAGCAACAGAAAAAGGCAGTCCAAGAAAAAAGTGAAGCTGTTGCGTTCAGCCAAGGCCAGGGGTGCTAAGGAGCCACCCAAAGACAAATGCAGAAAGAGCGAGTCAGCACTCCTGCAGTTTATTGCAAGTGTACTTCAGAAGTTTTAATCCATTGAGAGGAGACACAGAACAAGTGTCCAATACCAGCAGGAACATCTGCCAGAACTAGACACATAGTGCATTCCCTGCAGGGAGAGGGCCTCAAACAACTGGTACAACAACCCACAAGAGACAGGGCTATTCTAGATCTAGTACTGACTAACAGGGAAGGGATCACAGATCTCCAGGTAGAAGGTCACCTGGGGCCAGTGACCATCACATGGTATGGTTCAATTTGCTACTACATCTAAATCATCCCATTCCAAGGCAAAATATGGGACTTCAGAGGAGCTGACTTATAAGATGGCCAACAGAGTTAAGCTAGCCCTGGCAAAAAGAAACACAGGTGAAAGGGTACAGGCAAAGTGGGCAAGCATTAAGGATGCAATACTTGAAGCAACATCCCATTGTGTTAGACAGAAAAGGAAGTGCAAAAGAAGAAGGAAACCACTTTGGTTTTCAAATACAGTAGCAGAAAAGGTCAGAGCCAAAAGGCTGGCCTTCAGGAAACATAAGGGAACACAGCGGGGTGAAGATGGGGAGGCATACCAAACTGCCCTAAGGGAAGCAGGGAAGGCAGTAAGGCAGGCAAAGTCCCAAACTGAGGAAACACTAGCACGAACAGTAAAAGAAGGTGACAAGACTTTCTATAGATACATTAGTGAAAGGAGAAAGTCCAGAGGGGTATTGCTAAGCTTAATGGAGAAAAGGGAGCATGTGAGGAGGAGGACCTGTAAAGGCATCTATCCTAAATAGATACTTTGTCAGTATTTACTGAAGAGAAGGTAGGCAGGGCCCACAGCTCAGCACCATGGACACAGGGGAGGGAGGTGAGCACTACTCCCTTCACAAAAGAAAGGGTCCTACAAGAGCTTGCTAAGCTCAGGGTGGATAAGGCAATGGGACCTGATGGCATACATCCCAGAGTACGTAAGGAGCTAAAGGTGGAACTAGCAGAGCCATTAGCAGAACTGTTTAGTGAGCCTCTGCACACAGGAGAGGTCCCAGAAGACTGGAGAAGGGCTCATGTGATCCTGCTCCACAAGAGTGGTAGCAGGGAGGAGGCGGAGAACGACAGACCAGTCAGTCTTACCTCAGTAGTGGGCAAGATTATGGAGGCACTCCTTAAGGAAAGGATAGTGCAACACCTGGAATCCATAGGGGCACAGGATCCAAGACAGCATGGGTTTACAAAAGGAAGGTCCTGTCAAACTAATCTCATTGATTTCTTTGACTGGGTAACCAGAGCGGTGGACCAAGGGGGAGCAGTTGATGTCTCCTACCTTGACTTCAGCAAAGCTTTTGACACTGTTCCACATAGAAGATTGATAAATAAGCTGAGTAGGCTCGGGTGGGTCAGAAGTTGGTCAACTGGGTGGCAAATTGGTTGACGGGCAGAAAACAGAGAGTGGTGGTAAATAGTATACAGTCAGAAGAGATGCAAGTCACAAGTGGGGTACCCTCAGGGATCAGTCCTGGGGCCAGTCCTCTTCAACATCTTCATTAGTGACCTTGCAGATGGACTAGAGGGTAAGGCTTGTCTGTTTGCAGATGACACCAAGATCTGCAACAGAGTAGATGATCCAGATGGGGTGGGCAGAATGAGAAGAGATCTGGATAAACTAGCAAAATGGTCAGAAGAGTGGAAACTGGGATTTAATGCAAAGAAGTGCAAGATCATGCACATAGGGAAGAGAAACCCTGAAGCCACCTATAGGCTGGGAGGGGAGTTGCTAGCAGTCACAAAGGAAGAAAGAGACTTGGGCATCATCATCACTGATGACCTGAAATCATCCAAGCAGACCTCTAAAGCAGTAGGTAAGGCTAGAGGGGTATTAGGGTGTATTAGTAGGGTATCACAAGTCGTAGAGGAGGTGATACCTCTTTACAAGACACTGGTTAGGCCCCATCTGGAGTACTGCGCAGTATTGAGGCCACACCTTCACAAGGACATTAACCAAATTGAGGCAGTCCAGAGAAGGGCAACCAAAATGGTGCAGGGACTGCATCAGAAGACATATGAGGACAGATTAACAGAGCTCAATATGTATACCCTTGAGCAAAGGAGGGAGAGAGGTGATATGATCGAGGCATTCAAACACCTTAAGGGCATTAACAAGGTGAAAGAGTCTAACATGTTTAAATATAAGAAAAATAGCAGGACAAGAGGATACAGCATGAGATTAGAGGGGGGCCGATTAAGTGGGAATCTGAAGAAATTCTTTTTCACAGAAAGGGTGATGGATGCATGGAATGGCCTACCTCAAGAACTGGTGGCTATGAATACAGTGCAGGGCTTCAAACAGGCATGGGATAGGCATAAGGGAGCAATACAAATAAGTATGAATAGATAGGCCACTGACAGAACAAAGGCCAATGGCACATTTATAATGTAGAAAAAGAAATGGGCAGACTGGATGGGCCTTGCGGTCCTTATCTGCCGTCAACTTCTGTGTTTCTATGTTAGTGCCTTGATCACAAGGTCCTCCATGGGGCGTAACTTAGTACACAAACATGTTCTCCTTATATATGCCACCAATAAAAAAAAAAAACACAGTGCATGATTAAACAGTTTGTTTCCTGAGCTCCGTTGAGAACTTACCTGGTAATCTTTCTTTTTTTCGCTGTACTCTCACCCTGTAATTTGCTCCACTTTTCTTTGTTTTTGTTTACATTTCTCCCACCCTCTTTGTTGAAATGGAACCCTCTGCTGCCAACCGCGCATGCGCATGACTTGCAGTACTACTCAGGCACAGCGGAAACGTGTAGCACAGGGTGCCACAGAAGTAAACAAAAGACAAGATGTGACGTGGGAGGAACTAGGTTGCAAATTAGGCAGCAGCCATATTTACTGTAAAGCCACAACAATGGAAATAAATTTTAAATACCTAAAAAACTAAATAAAAAAATATTAACAGATATGAAAACCAGAACTATGGTTGCATGCTTCCAGGCCCAAAGCAGAATTTTGATAATCACTTCCTGATTATCTAGTACTGCTGCTTCAAAATTCAGGGTACTCTGCAATTTAGTTAGTTAGTTAAAAACTGGTAACTGGGCCGGCCCGCCGGTGCAGTGGTTGGATTTCCGCTTGCAACACCGGCGATCTGGGTTTGAGAATGGACTCGGGTCGTCGGAGGGAGAAGGATCGAGCGTCCCATGACTGCTCTCCTTCTCTGGGGGGAGGTGGGGTGCAGGATGCCGCCGGTGCAAGGGGAGACTCCTGGTGGAGGCTAGGAGTGCCGCAAGCATACAGCAACACAGGAACCAGGGGCGGACAGACGCTGGCATCATTGCATCGCCCCGCCCCCAGAGGGAAGAAAAATCAAACCTGCCTCCCTCTCTGCCTGTATGGCGCCTCTCCCAGCTGCAATCGGCTCCCCAGGGCCTACCCCTCATTCCTTGCTCGTGGCACCTTAAGGGAGGGTGCCACTCCTGCCCTGGGGTAATCCAGGGGTCCCGGGAGAACAGCTCATGTGGAGACGCTGCAGCAGAGGAGTCCATGACCAGACAGATGGCCAGCAGAGAGCGAGGTGAGGCGCAAAAAGAATACAAAAAAAAAACAAACTGGTAACTGGGAAACGCACACTTAGCCAAGGCTAGTTTCTAGGTGCGACCCTGGGGGGGAAGGGGTTGAAGATATAATCAAACAAATACATGTAATGAGGCATACTATACAAATATGGTGCAAAACAATACAGTGCAACATTACAAACGTGCAAAATAACAATTAGTCCAGAACATGACTCGCTCACATTCTGACACACAATCTAACAATTAGTGGAAACATAATCAGTACAATGGATTAGGAGATGGTACAATAAGGTTACCACCTACTCGGTTTTTGACCGAATGATTCGGTTTTCTAGGTCCAGATTCGGTCCTCCAGTTTTCACCATTGCAAATTTGGTTTTTATGGTGGGTCAAGCAGCACCTGTGAGATTCCCCACTAACTGTTTCATTTTCTTCTCATCTGGCTGTAAGCAAGTGTCTGACATTTCAGAGTGCTTGCTTGCTTGCTTGCAGTGCATGCTAATCAGGAAGTGCCTTCAAGTGCAGGGCACTTAAAGAGCCAAATGCTTCCCTGTCTGCTCAGTTGTCGACTTTAACTTCACACCAGCAAATTGGAAGATTATTCATGGGAAGGGTAAACAATACCACCTTAATTATAACACCTTCATTTTTCTGAAACCCTTAAGACATTCAGACAGGTACCACATTAGGGTAGCCTCTTGTCCAGTGTGGACTGTACAATGTGTTTCAGAAACTTTAACTGCTAATCCAGTTTTATTCAGAGGTAGTACTTTTTCAGTCATTTTGAATGCTCACATACTTGTAAAACAGATTATGTTAAATCCTTCACCGTTTTACTTGCACGTTCATATTACAAACAAATTCTGATGTCATGTAAACCTTTGTTTGTATACCAGTAAATCTGAGAGATGCAAAGTAGGGCTATTAAAACCATTAGCAGCAAATCAACCTAATCCTTTCTAGGCTGCATTGTGAGTATGGTCTTTGACTGCTGTTATAAGGAATACTTTTATACCTTTAAATGCTCACCATTTTTTCTTTTAGGGTCTGTCCTATATTTTAATATTTGTTACCCCATTTGTTGTTAAATTAATAATCTAATATTTTATTTCATTTCTAGAGTATACACCTCTCTCTCCTCAGTAGCTATTGCTGTCAATTTTCATACTACCTGGATATTCCAGGAAGACCATTCTAGGCATCTCAGATGAACAGCACAGAATAGTGTGGCTAGTGTCATACTAAGCCACAGAAATGAGAAAAGGAAGAGAGAGAGAGAGAGAGAGAGAGAGAGAGAGACGTAGCTGATGAGGAGAAAGGAAAACGATCTAGATTTGATGGCACTGCAAATTTAGGTAATTTATCAAACATTATTATTTTTTTTTTACTAGAAGAGACACACTAAGCTGAAGCTTGTTTACAGGTGCAACCTGGGAGCACAAACGAGTGAAATGATTTGTGCAGGGTCATACAGTATGCAAGTCTGGGCTGTGGGATGCAAACCCTGGTCTCCAGAATTGCAGCTCAGAGCCTTAAACCACTGCGCTATTCTGCCTCCACGCTAGATATCACATATCATGCTATCTGGTATGTATGACTGATATGGAAATAAAATAGGGTATTTAACAACATAGAATAGTTCCTACCGCTTTTAAAAACTTCTGTGACATTACAAATAGCTTTAGAGTAGGAGCAATGGGAGGGACAGTAGCACATCTTAAAATGGCAGATTATATTTGTAATTACATCTTGTCCACCATTACTGGTGTAGTTTATTTATTTATTGAAAGAGTTTTACCAGAAAAGGCCACCCGATCCAAACTAGCCAGTTGTATCCTTGTAGTCACTTGATGTGTCAGCTAAGCTGTGTACACAGGATGGAAACTCCCCTGAACCCCATCTCTAACCCCACCAAATGTTAACACACACTGAAATTTTAAATATTTAAATCTAAATCAAACCAAAAATAATAATCATGATGTACTTTAAAGAAGTTGTACACAATGCAATACCAGCCGCAATTCTGAATAAATCAAGCGAATCAGAGTCCAAGTGATGCCCTCACAAGTCATAAAAGGGGCGGGGTTAGGGGTGGAGTTTGGGGGTGTGGTTTAGTGTTCGGTTTTCATCTCATCCAAAAGTGGCAACCCTATACCTGGTACAACTGACCCTGGGAGGCACAGACTTGGGGGGGGGGGGAACGGAACAAAGGGCAGGTCAAGTAGGGAGCTGACAGGTGCAGAAAGGGGAGGGCAGCAGGTTAAGCTGGTGAAGGTGACAGACAGATGGAAGAGGGGAAGACGTTCCAGAGGGACAGGAAGTGACAAGAGAAGGCCGACTGCCCAGCACAGGAATGAAGAATTTAATTTGTATGCCACAATGAAACAGCTAGGATTTAACACTCGTAAGTGTAGAGTTCTGCATCTTGATGTTAGGAATCCAGGTTTTAGCTATTATTTGAGGGGAGAACACCTGGCTGTCTCCAAGACGGAAAAAGACCTTTGAGTGATAACTGACACCAAATTGAACAACTCAGTGCAGTGCAGGACAGCAGCTGCGAAAGCAAATAAAGTGCTTGTGTGTATCGCTAGGGAGGAAACATACACAAGCAAGGAGGTTATTCTCCCCCTGTACAATTCACTGGTAGGACTGCACCTGGAATATTTTGTGAATTTCTGGTACCCTCACTTAAAGGACGTCACTCTGCTGGAGAGAGCCCAGAGAAGAGCGACAAAGATGATCCATGGTCTCAGGGAAATGTCTTATGAGGTCAGACTTAGTGAGCTCAGCATGTACTCCCTGGAAGACGGAAGGGTCTTCAAGTGTATTTATTTATTTTAAAGTTTTACCAGGAAAGGCATACTGAGCAGGTAGCTGCTATATGAAGTGGATCAACAGGGTAAAAACAGAGGGGCTGTTCAAACTGAAGGGGGAAGGGTTACAAGAGGCCATGGCCTAAAACTGGTGGGGGGGGGGGCTACAGAGGTGAGGCGAGGGGACATTACCTCACAGAGAGGCTTGTGGCACCCTGAAATGAGCTTCCAGAGGAGCTAATGAAAATGGAAACTATTGGAGGATTCAAAAAGGGATGGGACAGGTACAGGGCAAATTACAGGTTGGGGGGAACGAGAACAGCAGGAGAGTTCTTGGTGGTGAGGGTTTGAGTCACGGTTGTAAAAAGGGCGGTGGAGTAGCAGCAGTAACAAAACAGTGAGCTGCATCTTGGGCAGACAAGATAGACAGTTGGGCCTAATCTGCTAGCAACTTTGTATGTATTTATGTAAATATTTTGCCACAACTAGACTACACACTTCCCGAGCTCTCACCCTTGCTGTTCCCAGGAACAACGTACTGCACACTCCCCGAGCTCTCACCCTTGCTGTTCCCAGGAACAACGTACTGCACACTCCCCGAGCTCTCACCCTTGCTGCTCCCATTAAAGGAAAACTACACCCTCATATCTTCTAAATGTTATTTTTTTTCCATGTCAACAGACAACTCTTTTCATGTAGCTGCTAAGGATGCATGAAAATGCTTTAGCCTGTTTTTACAGTTCATAGTAGGCCATGTGACTGCCCTAGGAGTCTCCATTTTGGGGCTGTTGAAATCTCACTGTCCCTGAGAGCAGCATTAGCATATAAGAACATGATGGATAATCACCCTTTAAACTCCCCAGTATACCGGTCTGCTTAATTAGTCTTAAAAGACACAAGCTGCAAAAAGGTGTTAAATACCACACTTACCTTCAGTGAGCTTTGCAAACTTACTATAATGCAGGTTTTTTTTCCCTTTAAATTTCGTTCAGTTTATGAGTTTCCAGAGTTTTTGCAGGGTATTTGTTCTTCCGGCATATAGATACGTGGTATAAATCGGTGATCTGACATCATGTTCTCATATGCTAATGCAGCTCTCGGGGACAATGAGATTTCAACAACCATGACAAGTGTGACAAGGCAGCAGGTAAAGCAAATAGGATGTTGGGATGTATAGGCAGGGACATTACCAGCAGGAAAAGGGAGGTCATAATTCCCCTATACAAGACACTAGTGAGGCCCCACCTGGAGTACAGTGTACAGTTCTGGAGACCATACCTACATAAGGACATAGACAGGGTAGAGAAGATTCAGAGGAGGGCAACAAAGATGGTGTATGGATTGCATCACAAGTCCTATGAAGACAGGTTGAAGGAACCAACATGTACCCCGGAGGAGAGGAGGGAGAGAAGGATATGATAGAGACATACAAGTATCTTACAGGAGGAACAGGGTGCAGGAAAATACTATTTTAAGCGAAAAAGATGTTCCAGGACTAGAGGGCATGGGATGAAGTTGGAGGGAGGACGATTCAGAGGAAACATGAGAAAGAATTTCTTCACAGAACGGGTGGTGGACAAGTGGAACACCCTGCCAGAGGAAGTGGTGGGGGCTGAAACAATCACAGGATTTAAGAATGCATGGGATAGACAAAGGAATTCTGGAGGTCAGGGGTAAGGTGCAACAGACTTCTAGGTAAACAAACTGAACTTACAAGCTCAAATGGGCAGACTGGGTGGGCCACAGGCCCTTATCTGCCGACACCGTCTATGTATCTATGAAATGGAGACTCCCAGGGCCTAGTATGAACTGTAAAAACTGACACCTGGATAGTGTGGCAGTCACAGAAACATGGTTCACTAAGAACCACGACTAGGATCTCAACATACCAGGGTACACAAGCTATAGGAGGGATGGGGGAGGGTAAAATAGGAGGAGTTCTCTGTGTAATGGAAGGGATCAAAGCAACTGAACTAAAGGGAAAACAGGGAGGAAAGAAGGCACTGTGGGTCACCCTGGAGACAGGATATGGCACCACAATCTGCACGGGGGGTTATATACAGACCTCCATCTCAGGGGGAGAAAATGGACAAGGAAATGATTAGAATGGTAGCAAAAGGGGAAATATTGTTGATGGGGGACCTGAATATGGAGCACCTTTGCTGCAGCCACATCCAAGAGCAGGGCTATTCTCAATGCCCTACAAGGGGCATGTTTCAGACAGCTAGTGGTGGAACCCACTTGGGAGGGAGCAATCTTAGACCTGGCACTGTCGAATGAAGAAGGAGAAAGGATCTCAGATTTAGAAGTGTCTAGCCATCTGGGAACAAGTGACCACCAAACAGTGTGGTCCACAATAAAGACAGCCATAGAGTCAACCCACATAAAAGCAAGATTATTGGACTTTAGGGAGGGCTGACTTTAGGAAAATGGGAGAGTGCCTCAAAAAAGCACTAGCAAACAGGCAAGAAGAAGGGTTGGAGGAACAATGGGGAAAAATCAAAACAGCCACCACAGAGGCAACAAGCCTTTCTGTGAAGCAAATCAACAAAGAAAAAAAAAAAACACTACGGTTCTCAAAAGAGGTGGCAGAGAAGGTTAAAGAGAAAGAGGTAGTATTCAGGAAATATAAGGAAACACAGAAGGAGCAGGACAGAGAACTGTACTAGTTAAAGCAGAAGGAAGCAGGGAAGGTAGTCATAACAGCAAAGGCCCAAACTGAGGAAAAGACAGCCAACTCAGTTAAGAAGAGGGATAAAACCTTTTATAGGTATATTAGGGAGCAAAGGAAGACCAAGGGAGGGATAGTGAGGCTTAATAAAGTGGAGGGATGGTGGGCAGAGGGGGACAGTGAAAAAATCAGGGATATTGAGTGAACACTTCTGCTCAGTATTCACAAAAGAAGAGGAGGGGGGAGGTACCCAAATCAAATAACAGAAGTACTCTGGATAGGGAGGTTGATACCAGTCCATTCACAGAAGAAAGGGTTCTGAAAGAACTCTTAAAACTGAAGGTGGACAATGCAGTGGGGGCCTGATGGGATTCATCCAAGAATTCTAAAATAACTAAGGGTAGAACTAGTGACACCACTGACTACCCTTTTTAACAAATCATGGGAGGATGGTGTGGTACCAGAGGACTGGAGGAGGTTGGATGTGATTTCCCTTCACAAATGTGGGAATAAGACAGAGGCAGGAAACTACAGACCTGTTAGTTTGACCTCAGTGGTAGGGAAAATGATGGAATCACAGTGAAAAGAAAGAATTGTTTAATTCCTAGAGGCCAGTGGGGCAAAGGACACAAGACAGATGGATTCACAACAGGAAGGTCGTATTGGATGAATCTAATAGATTTCTTTGACTGGGTGACCAAAGCAGTAGACCAGGGAGGAGCTGTGGACATGGCCTACCTACACTTTAGCAAGGCATTTGACACAGTCCCACACAAAAGATTAATATACAAGTTAGCTAGCCTTGAAGTGGGCCCCAAAGTGGTAGCCTGGGTAAAACATTGGCTAGACAACCGGATGCAGAGGGTAATAGTAAACTGAGTTCACTCTGAAGAAAGGGAGGGTTACTAGTAGGATACTGCAGGGTTCAGTACTGGGACCTGTCCTCTTTAATGTCTTTATAAGTGACATTGCAGAAGGACTGGAAGGAAAAGTATGTCACTTTACAGAAGACACAAAAATCTGCAACAGGGTCAATACAGAAGGTGCGGTGGAAAGGATGCAAAGGGACTTGGCAAGGTTGGAGAAATTGGTCAAATGTATGGCAACTTAGAATCAATGCAAAGAAGTGCAAAGTAATGCACCTCGGAAACAAAAACCCAGGGGAAGAGTACACAATGGGGGGTGAGATATTAACAACAACAAAAATGGAAAGGGACCTGGGGGTAGTCATATCAGATGACCTTAATGTGGGCAAGCAATGTGAGAAGGCAGTAAGGAGGGCTGGCGGGATACTGGGATGTATAGGGAGAGGCATCACCAGTAGAAAACAGGAAGTTGTTATCCCTCTGTACAGACAGTTGGTGAGACCCCATCTGGAGTACTGCTTGCAATTCTGGAGATCCCATCTCTGGAAGGACACAGACAGAATGGAGGCTGTCTAGAGAAGGGCACCTAAAATGGTGCAAGGTCTGCACCAGAAGACATACGAAGAAAGATTAAAGGAGCTTAATATGTATACCCTCGATCAGAAGGGGGAGGACATGATAGAAACTTTCAAGTATCTCAAGGGAATCAATAAAGTCCAAGAGGGTAGCATCTTTCAGAAAAAGAGAAGTACAAGAACAAGGGGGAATAATTTGAAGGATCTGCAGCTTATCTGCTAGGTAGGGAAATGACCAGACTAGGTTGGCCAAGCGGTCCTTATCTGCTGTCAAATTCTATGTTCCTATGTTGCAGGGACATCAGGAATGGTCAGCAGAGGGTCCCACTGCTGTAGTCAAAAGACATGATGCGACCTGAAGTAAAAGTGCAGCCGAAAATTAGTCAGCCGCCATATTTATTGTAGCGCCACAACAATTCAAATAAATTGCAAATATCTAAAAAACTAAAGATGACTGAAAAAAATATTTACAAGTATGGAAACTGGAACTTTGGTCGCATGCTTACAGCCAGAAAGCAGAATTTTGATTGATCACTTCATGATTTGGTAGTACACTGAGTACACAGAAAGCAAACTTACATTCATGATACAGCCACAGGTGTCCCTTGGAATCACAAGTAATGTTGCCCTTTCTAAAAAGCTTTAAAAACATACTGGAAAGTTAAAAAAAATATTTATAGAACCCCTAATTTGACATTTTCACCCTAGGGTGAAATAACGACCTTGTGTGCCATTTTCCTTTAGGGTGTTATGTGTGTTATGTGTAACTGGTGAACTATATGTCTGTAAGTTGTGACCATTATATGGTGCAAAACAAATAAAGTACACTTGTTAAAAAAGGCCACCTAAAATAAAAATATATCCCTAATGGACAGCCACTTCAGGTCAGTTGCCAGTGTTTTGGCATCAAGACTACCAATTCAGATTACCTGGCTCTCAGCATGTAAGTAGACTGAATGAATAAAACAGGCTACACAGAAACACAGAATTCGACGGCAGACAAGGACCGCCTGACCCACCCAGTCTGCCCATTTCTCTACCCAACAGATAAGCTGCAGATCCTTGTTAACTAACAGCCTACTTCCTCCTTCTCCCCCCCACCAGAACTGCCTTATGTCTGTCCCATGCATTCTTGAATTCCCCCACTGTTTTTGACTCCACTGCCACCTCAGGAAGGCTGTTCCATGTATACACAATCCCCTCCATGAAAAAATACTTCCCTGCATTACCTCTGAGCCATCCCCCCTCTATCTTCAAATTGTGCCCCCTTGTTCTTGCACATCTCTTTTTCTGAAAGATGCTACCCTCTTGGACTTTGTTAATTCCCTTGAGATACTTAAAAGTTTCTACCATGTCCCCCCTCTCCCTCCTTTCCTCAAGGGTATACATATTAAGCTGCTTTAGTCTCTCCTCGTATGTCTTCTGGTGCAGACCCTGCATCATTTTTGGTTGCCCTCCTCTGAACAGCCTCCACTGTGTCAGTGTCTTTGCGGCGATGGAGTCTCCAGAATTGCACGCAGTATTCCAGATGGGATCTCACCAACTGTCTGTACAGAGGGACGACAACTTTCTGTTTTCTACTGTTGATGCCTCTCCCTATGCATCCCAGTATTGCCCCAGTCCTCCTTACTGCCTTCTCACAATGCTTGCCACCTTTAGGTCATCTGATATAATTACTCCTAGGTCTCTTTTGATTTTTGTTGTTGTTATTAACTCACCCCCCATTGTGTACTCTTCCCCTGGGTTTTTGTTTCCCAGATGCATTACCCTGCACTCCTTTGCATTGAATCCGCGCTGCCATACATTTGATCATTCCTCCAACCTTGCCAAGTCCTTTTTTTACCTTTTACACCCAAACTTGTTTGTCAACCCTGTTGCAGATCTTTGTGTTATCTGCAAACAGACATACTGTTCCTTCCAGATGCTCTCCAATGTCACTTATAAAGACATTAAAGAGGACCGGTCCCAGTATCGAATCCTGCGGTACCCTATTACTTACCCTCCTTTCTTCACTATGGACTCCATTTACTATTATCCTTTGTGTCCTGTTGTCTACAGAAACATAGAAACATAGTCTTTGACGGCAGATAAGGACTGTTTGGCCCATCTAGTATGTCCATTTCCCTACCTACAGGATAGGCCGCAGATCCTAGTTAACCAACAGCCTATTTCTTCCTACCCCCCACAAGAATTGCCTTACGTCTGTCCCATGCATTCTTGACTTCTCCCACAGTTTTAGACCCTACAACCTCCTCAGGAAGGCTGTTCCATGCATCCACTACCCTCTCTGTGAAATAATACTTCCTCACATTGCCCCTGACCCCCCCATCTTTAAATTGTGTCCTCTTGTTCTTGCACGTCTCTTTTTCTGAAAGATGCTACCCTCTTGGACTTTGTTGATTCTACTGAGGTACTTAACACAGAGGCATCAAGCCTTTGTAAAAAAGCAAATCAATAAAACACAATGAAGAAAAAAAACGCTATGGTTCACAAAAGAGGTGGCAGGGAAGGTTAAGGAGAAAAGGACAGCATTCAGGAAATATAAGGAAACACAGAAGGAGCGGGACAGAGAACTTTGTCAGTTAAAGCAGAAAGAGGCTGGGAAGGCAGTCAGAATAGCAAAGTCCCAAACCGAGGAAAGGATAGCCAATTCTGTTAAGAAGGGGGATAAGACATTTTATAGGTACATTAGGGAGCGAAGAAAGACCAAAGGAGGGATACTGAAGCTTAATAAAGGGGAAGGAATGTGGGTAGAGGGTGACAGTGAAAAAGCAGGGTTACTGAACAAATTTTTCTCTTCAGTATTCACAAAGGAAGAGGAGGGGGAGTTACCTAAACCAAACAAGAGAAACACTCTGAAGACGGGGGTCGATACCAGTCCATTTACAGAAGAAAGGGTTCTGAAAGAACTAATAAAATTGAAGTTGGACAAAGCAATGGGGCCTGATGGGATTCACCCAAGAATTCTAAAAGAACTAAGGGCAGAACTAGTGACACCGCTGACTACTCTCTTTAACAAATCATGGGAGGATGGGGTGGTACCTGAGGACTGGAGGAGGGCAGATGCGATTCCTCTTCACAAAAGTGGGAACAGAACAGAGGCAGGAAACTACAGACCAGTTAGTTTGACCTCAGTGGTAGGGAAAGTGATGGAATCGCTTCTGAAGGAAAGAATTGTTGAGTACCTTGAGGCCAGTGGGGCACAGGACCCAAGGCAGCATGGATTCACGATGGGAAGGTCGTGTCAGATGAATCTAGTAGATTTCTTTGACTGGGTGACCGAAGTAGTAGACCAGGGAGGGGCTGTGGACATGGCCTACCAAGATTTTAGCAAGGCATTTGATACAGTCCCACACAAAAGATTAATACACAAGATAGCCAGCCTTAGAGTGGGTCCCAAGGTGGTAGCCTGGATAAAAAATTGGCTAGACAACAGGACACAAAGGGTAGTAGTAAATGGAGTACACAGTGAAGAAAGGAGGGTTACTAGCGGGGTACCGTAGGGTTCAGTACTGGGACCGGTCCTTTTTAACGTCTTTATAACTGACACTGCAGAGGAACTAGAAGGAAAAATATGTCTCTTTGCAGATGACGCAAAGATCTGCAACAGGGTTGACACACAAGATGGAGTGGAAAGGATGAGAAGGGACTTGGCAAAGTTGGAGGAATGGTCAAATGTATGGCAGCTCAGATTCAAAGCAAAGAAGTGCAAGGTAATGCACATGGGAAAACAAAAACCCAGAGGAAGCGTACACAATTGGGGGGGTGAGATACTGACAACAGTAAAAATAGAAAGGGACCTGGGGGTGATTATATCAGATGACCTAAAACTGGGCAAGCAATGTGAGAAGGCAGTAAGGAAGGCTGGAGGGATACTGGGATGCATAGGAAGAGGCATCAATAGTAGAAAACAGGAAGTTGTTATCCCTCTGTACAGACAGTTGGTGAGACCCCATCTGGAGTACTGTGCTAGTTCTGAGACCCCATCTCCTCTAAGACACAGACAGAGTGGAGGCTGTCCAGAGGAGGGCAGCAAAATGGTGCAGGGGCTGCACCAGAAGACATACGAAGAAAGACTAAAGGAACTTAATATGTATACTCTTGAGGAAAGAAAGGAGAGAGGGGACATGATAGAAACATTCAAGTACCTCAAGGGAATTAACAAAGTCCAAGAGGGTAGCATCTTCCAGAAAAAGAGATATGCAAGAACAATGGGGCACAATTTGAAGATAGAGGGGGGACTTCTCAAGGGTAATGTGAGGAAGTATTTTTCACTGAGAGGGTTGTGGATGCATGGAACAGCCTCCCTGAGGAGGTCGTGGAGTCAAGAACAGTGGTGGACTTCAAGAATGCACAGGACAGGCATAAGGCAGTCCTAGTGGCGGGTAAGAGGAAGTAAGCTGTTGGTTAACTAGGATCTACAGCTTATCTGTTAGGTAGGAAAATGGGCAGACTAGGTGGGCCAAGCGGTCCTTATCTGCCATCAAATTCTATGTTTCTATCATGTCCCCCCTCTCCCTTCTTTCCTCAAGGGTATACATATTAAACTCCTTTAGTCTCTCCTCATACGGCTTCTCTTGCAGACCCTGCACCATTTTAGTTGCCCTCCTCTGGACTGCCTCTATCCTGTCTATGTCCTTGCAGAGCGGGTCTCCAGAACTGGACACAGTACTCTAGATGGCATCTCACCAACTGTCTGTACAGAGGGATAAAAACATCCTGTTTTCTGCTGTTGATGCCTCTCCCTATACATCCCAGTATACCCCCAGCCCTCCCTACTGCCTTCTCACATTGCTTGCTAACCTTAGGGTCATCTGATATGATTACCCCCACGTCCCTTTCCTTTTCTGTTGTTGTTACTACCTCCCCCCCCCATTGTGTATTCTTCCCCTTGGTTCTTGTTTCCCAGGTGCATTATTTTGCACTTCTTTGCATCAAATCCTAGTTGCCATACTTCTGACCATTCCTCCAACCTTGTCAAGTCCCTTCTCATCCTTTCCATGCCTCCTTGTGTATCAACCCTGTTGCAGATCTTTGTGTCATCTGCCAAGAGGCATACTTTTCCTTCCAGTCCCTCTGCAATGTCGCTTATGAAGACAATAAAAAAGACTGGACCCAGTATTGAACCCTGTGGTACCCCACTAGTACCCCCTCTTTGTTCAGTGTGGACTCCATTTACTATTACCTTTAGTGTCCTGTTGTCCAGCCAGTGTTATACCCAGGCTACCACTCTGGAACCTACTCCCAGGCTGGCTAATTTGTTCTACTGACTGATTCTGTGTCCTGTTGTCCAGCCAATGTTTTACCCAGGCTACCACCCTAGGCCCACTCCCAGGCTGGTTAATTTTACTATTAATCTTTTGTGTGGGACTGTGTCAAATGCTTTGATAAAGTCTAGGTAGGCCATGTCCACAGCCCCTCCCTGGTCTACTACTTTGGTCACTCAGTCAAATAAATCTATTGGGTTCATCTGACATGACCTTCTTGCTGTGAAACCATACTGCCTTGGGTCCTGTGTCCCACTGGCCTCTAGGTACTCAATAATTCTTTCCCTCATAAGTGATTCCATCATTTTCCCTACCGCTGAGGTCAAAGTAACTGGTCTGTAGTTTCCTGTCTCTGCCATGCTCCCACGTTTGTGAAGTAGAATCACATCTGCCCTCCAATCCTCAGGTACCACCCTATCCTCTCATGATTTGTTAAACAGAGTAATCAGTGGTGTTACTAGTTCTACCCTTAGTTCTTTTAGAATGCTGGGATGAATCCCATCAGGCGCCACTGCTTTGTCCACCCTCAGTTTCAACAGTTCTTTCAAAACCCTTTCTTCTGTGAATGGACTGGTATCGACCCCCCTATTCAGAGTGTTTCTCTTGTTTGGTTTAGGTACCTCCCTTCCACTACATTACAGCTTCCCCTGTTCAGACTGAAAAGTGATATATGAGCCTGAAAGCATATGTACTATAGAAACATCTGGGGAACATCACCATCAAGGGCCCCACACTCAAGTATGGGGCTGGTCCCAATGTGCACTTTGGGTGCAAAAACATTTTAGTTTACTTACTGTAGTCTAGTAGACTGTATAGAACAGATTTTACTTATTGCTAGGCTGGCATCTTCTTTTACTACAAATCCCAGAATCCCCTGCAGCCGACATTAGAGCAGTAGGCAGCCATGAGAGGTTCAATAGCCTGCAGTGCGTGTCGGAGTTTATATAAGCTCTGATCTTTTGTTTGCTTGTCCAGCTGTCCTCCCGGGACTATGCATAGTCATAGGGGACTGTACTTAGCCCCTGGAGAAAAGCAGACCTTGATAACATCTGATCAGAGATTACAGAAGCTCCATCATGCACTGCAGGTTACTAAACCTCTCACTGCTGCCTACTGCACTGATGTCAGCTGCAGGGGATTCTGTGATTTGTAGTCACAGAAGATGGCAGCCCACAACTAAGCAAAATTAGTCGGATTTATACAACAGAGGTGAAGTGATATGGTATCAGATAAAAATCTGTATCACAACCACAGTGTGTTAACCAGATCATGACGTGTACACCATGACAATATCAATCACTGTGTACACGTCATTGCCAGTTATCAATATAGTGTATATGTCACTTCCCCTCTCCTCATGTAGCTAAACCAGAAAAAAAAAAAAAGAAAAGTAACAAAAAAATGGACCCATATTGTATAAAACGAACATGCGATGTCCTGACGGGTAATACCTATGTATCACAACTCGTGGACAGTGACCTCAGAAATCTCACTCGTGGTCCCTATCCACTCATGATACATATGGTATCACACACCGAGCCATCGCGTATCCCCTTAATATACTAAAGTAAACAGTAAGTGAATGTGAATCAAAATGTTTTTGCAAACAAAGTGCACATTGGGATTAATCCCACACTTGAGTATGGGTCCTTTTGTGCTGAATGTTCCCCTTTAATAGGACCTCCAAAGGTCGTTTCTTATGGTACTATACTAAAGACACCAAGCGAGATGCTTGGGCGAGAGGACAGCAAAGCGTAGCTGAGCAGTTCGGTCTGCCTAAACCTCATGAGAGATGTCCCTTATACTATGAGAGACACCCATTGGAGGCCCAATTAACTTATTATAAAATCACTCACGTTTAGCTCAAGTGACTTATGATCACAGAGAGCCTCCACTTCTTCTTTGTTGGACATAAGAAAACTGCCAGCAGAAAAAGGCCTATTCGCCTATCGAGTCTGCTCGATTTTGCAGCTAGCAGCCCTATTCTGTAGCTGCCCCCCCTCCTCCCCCGATCCTTCCTTTTGTCCTGCCACAGCCCCTTTTGTTTTTTATTTTTTTATTTTGTTTTGTTGACCAGGTAGGCCCACTGGGCCCAAATAGTCCCTTTTTCAGAGGCGACCAAAATTTAGTTACACAGAAACCTGTAGGGTACAGGATACATCAATGATACAGGACATAAATGCATACTGATGACATAAATAGTTTTAAAACAACAACTGTAGGACAATCACAGAATTTCCCTATGAGTTTCCCTCCAGTAGAGTATATATGGAAAGCTGTATTCACATAAGTTTAAACAGTGGCAGGCTACAAACTTTTCCAAAAATGGTATTACACATTAATATGGATACAAGCATGGGACAACAGGCTACAAACAGCCCTTTTTGGTTTTTTAAACTTTTTATTTACAGCTTTTATAATATTACAGCGTAAACTGCAGCATATAAAATATAGTAAATGAGGTATGCAGACCTCCACACTGAATATACAGGGAATTCAACAGAGCAGGTTAAAATGTTTAAACAGTGGGAAACCCCACCAGAGCAATAACAATCGGAGTAAAGTCTGAACAGATTATCCCGTGGGTCACTGCCAAGCTCACCCCAGTATATTGTAAACGATCAATAACTCCAGGATATCAGGTCCCTTGTAGGACTACTACGTGGTAGAGGGCTAAAAATCTGAGCCCCTACAGTCGTGATTAAGTACAGACACTCCAGTATCAGTTAAGTTATATTATTAAAGGAATAATGCCCGACAGGGTGGGTGGAGTGGGTGTTACACTGGAATAACATCCCACCTCGGGCGGTTGGGCCAGAGGTCACCAGCCAACAGCATCCAACACCCGAGAAAAGATGTTATCCCAGCATAACACCCACCCTGGAGGGCATTACTCCTATTATACAGTGGCTTGTTGTTTTATAATTAAAAAAATAATTTTAAAGAATGTTTTTGTAAGTGTGTAAAAATATTTTTGTTTAAGAGAAGATGATAAAACAATCCAGCTCCTACAAGCAATCAGCAGGGATGTTATGCCAGGATAATGTCCCTGCTGTGACAGCCAACTGACCAATCAGAAGCCAGGATCCTTTCTTGCCATTGTATAATATCCCATATTCTACGGCACAGCATGGCAATCTGCTATATGGGTTCCAATTTATACAGAAAGGGATTCTTGAATGCTCACAAACTGATTAGTGGATAAAACCACTCTATAAATTGACTATCACTCTCAGCCTTTACAAGATCAATTACTAACAAGATAAATAATAAAATGAAGCAGCACTTACTAGGATGATTATTAAGCAAATGTAAATCAACATTTTATATCTTAAGTCTTTCTAGTATAAACCCCACATCAGCTCCATAACAGTGAGACCCCCAAGCATCACTTTAAAACACTACTGGCTGGAAAACTGCCCCCATAATAACTTAGCTGGAAACAAAGAAATGAAGTCCTTTTCAGTCAGGCTAAAATAGAGTACATCACCCTTCCTCATCGAATCCAGCATCAGGAGGTTTACTGAGTTAATTAACTTATCTGCAAATTGGGCAGCAGAAGCAGGATCAGTAAAAGTATGGACTTTAGACGCATGTCGGATCTGTAATCTGGCAGGGAAATGGAGTCTTGTCTCCACGCCATGTTGTAATAGTTCTTTTTTTTTTTAATTTGCTGCAGTTCTTTCTTGCTAGATTGCATTTGGGCAGCTAAGTCCAGGGAAATGGCCAAACAGCTGCCCTCCCAAATGATGTCTCCTCGCGCCATTGCTGTCTGCAGCAAGGCAATTCGAGCATACGCTGTAGAGAGCATGGCAATGTCTGTTAAAGGCCTCTGCTGTGGGTCCCCCCCTCCTGGTCTAGGTCTCTGCGGGATTGCAAAAACTTTTAGCACAGTAATGCCAACATCCGAAGGCAATAAGGTGAGGTCCTGAAAAAAAATCAGTCGATTTACCGTCTGCAGAATATCCGACAAGCCCGCAAATCTAGGGGGAAAACCAACAATGCGGATACTGGACTGCCTCTGGGAATTCTCCAAATTTTCTGTTTTTGCTTTAAGGAAGGAGAGGTCCCGAACATATGCAGCATTCCATTCCTCGACAGCGGCAGCGTTCTCTTGAGCGGTGGATTCATTTGCAGTCAGTCTGGCTTCCGCTGCCACTAGCCGCTGATTTGTTTCTTCTCCCATTGCCTGAACCTTACCCAGCATGGATAGGATTTGTGCGGAGGGGAGTTCAAGTGCCACAGGTGCACTGGATGTTGCAGGTCCTCAACTTTTGGCTGTGCTTGGGGAGGAAAGAATGCCATCCAGATTTTGGCTTTGCGGAGCATGGCTAATCTTTCTTAGGTCCTGTAGCGACCCCAGTATGTTCCGACACACCACCGTCAAGTTATTTTGCAAACTGATTGTAAATAGCTGTGGTTTCAGATTTGTTTCTTCCAATATGAGATGGAGCCGAGTCAGAGCAATGCCACCATGTTACTGCTCCGAAGCGCCCCTCCCTAGCCCCTTTTGAAGTAGCCCACTGCTCTACAAGCCACCACTTCTGATGGTAGCGCATTCCACTCTGCTCCCACGCTCTCCGTAAAAAGTATCTTCTCATTTCCCTCCAGAACCTTCCACACTTCAATCTCATATCATGGCCTCGAGTGTCCCTCCTCACTAGGGTTACCACCTTTTCAGAGGCCCAAAGTGGGACCAAAGCACGCGAGCTGGCTATCGGCAGCCAACTGCGCGTGCCATGGGTCCACGGCTGTCTTACGACACAGGGTACCGATCAGGATATTTGGGATGCTGCGACATATGCTGCTGCCAACCCCATGTATGCCTCAATTTAGCATTCTTTGCATGTTCACCCATGGAATAACCTTAAAATTGTCTGTTCATAACCTTTGGCAAGTTGAAATCAGGAACCAGACATTGCAATACTGCAAAAATGCATTTTTTATTAAAAAAAGAAATAGTAAAGCAAAAAGTAAATTTTCACTCAGCAAGGACATTTTCAGTACAAAACAAAACACACCTTTCAAAACTACTCCACCTCTTTCTCACTCAAAACAGCTCTATACCTCATTTCTTAGCTTTGAAATTATACTTGGCGTTTGATTTAATAGCATGCAAAAGGGATCTATTCCACATGATGTTCGAACGGAATTCATCACATTTCATTGGATAATTTATAGTGACCATCAGTTCAGCTTTTATTAATTCCACCCTGCAATGGTTTCTTATATCAGTCCACTTGTTTTTTTTAGGAGAGAAGAGACTCTCTCAGCAAAAGCATTTGAAGGTGGGATGCTCATGATTCGTGCAATTACTGGATACAGAGCAGGCAGGTCTGGTGCATCCATCGAAATGTTATGCCACTTTTCTCCTGGCGATAGGTCCAATCTACACAAGTCTGGCATGAGGGGCCTAATGACTGAATAGTCTTGAAACAATCTGTCTGTATCTATGGATTCCCGCAGAGAAAGGGCAGTAACAATGTTCAACAAATCATCAAAGGCAAAGGGTTCCTTTAAAAACAAGCGAGACATTTTCTTTAGGTAGTTATTGTAACTAAAGTCAAACCACTGCTCTAAGTATTTCACAGTAGTTTCAAGGAAAAGGATAAAATCATTCTCCACCTTTTTACAGGAGACAGCGGCCATATCTCTCATGATTGGATGGAGCTTCCCCCAAACAAACCTGTCTGCTGCTTGAACTTCAAGCTTTTGTCTTAGTGAACACATCACAGCAAACGTTTGCACAGCAGTCAGTTGCGTCCTTTTTAGGATGGCTATATGTTCATTAAAATCAACCAGAACTGCACTTAGAAGATACAGGTAGCACTGTGGCAGTGTTGGAAGTGTGCCCTCACCATGTTCATTGTCTGCAAAGTATTGCCAGATTTGCAGAGGTGTGTCCTCTCCTTGTGACAGGAAACAGGACTGCAGTGCAGCAAGATTTATTGTGATTCTTTCAACAGCTGGCAGCAATGACAGCCACCTGGTTGGCACGTGCCTTAGAAGGGACTTGTATTGCATGCCACAAAAATCAAAGAACTCTTTTAAATTTTTTGCTCTTGTGGCAGAGCCAGAAAAATGTCTGAACATTTTCAGGACGAACACTTTCATGTCATAAGTAAGTTTTGCTGCTGCCTTCTTTGCAGCATTGTGGAGGATGTGAACTGGGCAGTGTGCCTTCTGGAGTGATGAATAGTTCTCATTTAGTCTTGTATACACTCCTGATCGTTTGCCATAGTTCACACTGGCATTGTCTGCACCATATGCAGACACAGAGGCCCATGGCAAGGAATGCCTTTGTAAAATTGATGAAATCTGGTCAGTTATGGCCCGAGCGGATTCGTCTGGGTCTTCATAAAAGTCCAGGAAATCATTAACAACCCCCTTGTCCTTTGTGAAGTAACTCACTACCAATGGGAATATTTTATGCTGCCCTCGTTGGAAGCATCTGAAGCAATTGAAAGTGATACCCCTGGCCTTTGGAGGTCTTTTATGAGACATTCCAGAGAATGTGGTCCAAGAACATTCTCTACAATTGCCTCTGCCTTTGTTTGTCCACAAGCAAGTTTTTTAGCAGTCTCAGAGTCCCCATACAGCTGGCTGGCCAGCTTGAGTCCTCAGTCCAAGGAATTATACGAGATGTTGTGCTGCACTGCATGAAACACTTCAGCCACTTCAGCTGCAGTCACCTTGAGCTCTTTTCCATCCAGATTAGTTGTTCTGGTCCACTTAGTCATCAGATGGCTGTGTTTGACTTGCTGGATGGCCGTCTTGTGTTGCTGTGTGCTTTCATGCCTTGTTAGGTCATTCCGCCCACCATGTGACACCAGGATTTCACATCTACAACACCTGCAGAATGCTTTCAGTGTGTCGCTGCACTTCTCGACCCAGTTGAACTCTGTCTTCCACACATCTTGCCACTTGCAGAGTCTCTTATTGTTGGAAGATGCAGTCAGTGCAGATTGCTTCATTCTTTGATCCCCGTTACTTACCTGTGCAGTTAAATGTTGCAATGTGCTTTTAGTACATATTCAGTGACAATTAAACTGGTGCACTGAGTCACCTTACTTGGAGGCACTATCACATGTGTAACAATCACGGTCTGAAAGCACAATGCAACTTCTGTGCATGGCAGCCAAACCAAGCACCACAAGCCAGTGGCATTATGGCTACAGATGTTATGAAACATCACTGGAACAGCTACAGCGGCAGTGAACAGCACGGAATATAGATTGTTCCATGATGCACCCCTAGGCCCTTGTTATGAAAGCATAATGCAATATGTCACTGCAGCCAAACAAGGCATGAAAATGTGAAAGAATGCCTAAACTAAACAGGGTTGAACAATTCACAACATAAAAATTACACTGCTCATTTGCCATGGCAGGCAGTGGACAACATATGATTTATAACCTTGGCAGAATATTCTTCTCATGTACCTTGGGCCTTGCATCTGGTTGTTTGCAACCAAGATGTACAAACTGGGAAAGGCAGCTGGCCTGGTGGTACAGACTACAGATTCAGACAGCCTCAGACAGTCCAAACCCTAGTCTGTACTGCTAGGTGCTTGCCCCACTTTGTACGTTCAGTTGCAAATGACCAACTGCAGGCCCAAGATACATGGGAAGAATATCTACACGGAGTAATGAGCTTGGCACTGTACAACCAGCAGCCTTTTGTTAACTGGTTTGATTCCCCCATCTACCAAAATACAGAAAGAGAAAGAACATAAAAAAGGCTCCACAAAAGACACCAGGTGGCCATGACAACGTCCAGCTAGTGCTAGTACTAATATAAGCAAAACACCAAAGCCACAGCTGAACCACTTCATTACTTTTCTAGTTCTGCCTACACCTGTGATGGCTCAAAGCACACCTGTCATGTGGTCAACCGTCTCCTACCACTAAAAGCAGCTGTACTACCAAGTCAGGAAGTGATGTAAGCATGTGACTAAGTTCCCCCGTTCCCTTATCTGTAAATATATTTCCCAGTCATCTCTAGTATTTTTTTTTTTTTTTATATTTACAATTTGAATTTGTGGCACCACTAAAACATCTAGCTGCTGACTAATGCTCGGCTGCGAATCCCCCACAAATCACATCCTTTTGGTTACTGCAGAGTAGGATCATATGCCCCCTCTGTAGTAGTGACAGTCAAATACATGTGCAGTTGGCAGAGGAGGGGGTTCCAGTGCAGAATGTAAACAAAAGCAAAGAATAACTGAGAACATTTTTTTTGGGGGGGGGGGTCATCCTATGCCAGTGGGAAAGGTGCCTGGCTTTGCTTTTGTTTACATTCTGCACTAGAACCCCCTAACATGATCGGCAGAGCACGAGGAATAAACTGACCAAAAAAGAACAGTTTGTATTTACTGCTGCTTTAAATAGACATGCATATCCACAACAAGACTTCGCAGTGCCACCCCAGAGAAAACAAAAGATCTACCACACAAGACTTGAATTACATGTCATTATGTGAATCTGTTCAGTTTCTAGAGGCATAAAAGAATGATTAAAGAATGTTAATCAATTTGTGTTGATAAATAAAATCTGTTCACAAAAATCACATCCGGCTTGTTGTCTTCTGTTAAATATACTGTCATTTGCTATCACACATAGTGCGTGGGTCAAGAAAAAAAAAAAAGTCCTCTTAGGGATAAGGGTAGGCAAGAGGTTAAAAACAATGCAAAGTTTCTTGATGCGCACACACAGACATTCATTCATACCTGACACACTACCAAACAAGTAAAGAAGGCACGTATCACAAATCTGACCTTGAAGGCACTCAGACTTGATCTCTGGAACAAGCCAAAACAACAAATTTATTCCACTGTTCTAGATCTCCGCTATCTGTAATCTGAGCTATTGAGCCCAGGTTTTAGAAGAAAAAAAAATATTCTAATACAATCACATCAAATCAATCCCACAGACGTACAAACATACGAAATTTGCCAGCAGATAAAGGCCTTGAGGTCTATCAGGTCTGCTCAAATATGCAGCTAGCACACCCTTCTGCAGCTGTCCCTCCCTTCCACTTCATTGACTCTCCACCTTGTCATGTCCCATCCCCTTTTGAAGCAGTCCACTGTTCTACTGGGTACCACTTCTGTAGGCAACGCATTCCACCCAGCCACCACCCTCTCTGTAAAAAAGTGTCTCCTCATCTCCCTCCTGAATATTCCTCCCTCCAGTCTCATATCATGGCCCTCTAATGCTCCTCCCCTCCCTTACTTTGAACAGCCAGGTGTCTGACCAGGTTTCAAGCTTTTGCCAGATCATCCTGCAACCCTTGCCATCCCCCTGGGTCATCCACCACTCCTACTTTGGTATCATCAGCAAACAGACTGATCTTGCTCTTGATGTCCCATGATAAGTCGGCAATGAATATCCCAAACACTGGTCCCAACATCGAGCCCTGTGGAATACTGCTCGTCACTACCCTTGGGTGTGAGAGCTCCCCACCCACCCACCACCACCCTCTATTGCCTTCCCTGAAGCCAGTTCCCTACCCATCTCACCAGCTTTGCACCCGCCCCTGTGCTTTCTTTTTTTTTTCCCAATCATTTTTTGCTTATTTCAACATTTTTTAAATATTTACAAACCCTGGGACTGACGGGAAAGTAATTACAGCTCTTTAACTCTGATGTCTTGTTCTGATAGAGAAGTTGCTCTGTTCAGAGATTCTGTCTATCTGAGCAAGCTAGGTATTGGTGCTGGGGTGTACAAGCAGTGTACAGACGAGTCAAACCCCTTCTGAAGACACCAGGCAGGCAGCTCTTCTACGTATGGCATTGTAAGCTGAAGAAACACAGAGGGCAGCGAACAGATTCCTGTGTCCAAGTATTGCTCTGCTTCCCGCTACAGCCTACACTGGAGGAGCGCAACTGCTGCCCATCCGATTCTGAATCGAATCCAATCCAAGTTCTCAGACTCCAACCGTCTTCCTTCCTCTATGGGCTAGCTTCTTTTAGCCATCCTGCTCCCTCTCAATGATGTACCCAGCTGTTCTAGCTCTCAGCATTTAAACACGCCGCCACCTGGTAGCCACACACCCCTGATGACTCTGCAGCCAATTCAGTCATCACCCTCACAGTGTGGACATGATTGAGAGCGGAGCGAGTGGACAGCTCTACCTCCTGCCCCCAAAGCTCTGGGATTGACGAGAAATTAAAAAGCCAGTGAAAAGCTAACAAAGAGGCCTTCAGTTTAAGGCTTGCCACTGTGGAGTCGGGATGGAGAAGCAGCAGCTGCATGGCTTTATAGCAGTCAGACTCATCCAGTCGAGTTAATATATTTGCGCCACAGCCACCACTAACTGACGTTGCGAACGGACCGACCAGAAATATCCCTAATAACACTGGCCCCAACACAGATTCCTACGGAACCCTACTCGTCACTACCCTTGGGGATGACAGTTCCCCTCCCACCACCAGTCTCTGCCGCCTTCCCTGTAGCCAGTTCACCACCCATCCCACCAATTTCGCATGCGCTCCTGTGCCTTCTAGCTTTCTTCCAAGTCTCCCATGTGGCACTAAGTTGAATGCCTTACTGAAGTCCAGGTACAGGACATCCACCGCATGGCCCTTGTCCATTTGTCTAGTCATAATATTCTACCAGGCTGGTCTGGCAGGATCTGCCTGTGATAAAGCCATGCTGTCTACTGTCCTGTAGCCCACTGGACTCCAGCAGGGTCACCAGCCTCTCCTTCAGGATTGTCTCCATTAGTTTTCCCACAATGGACGTGAGGCTCACTGGTCTACAGTTGCTTGGTTCATCCTTGGGACTGTTCTTATGGAGAGGGACTACGCGAGACATCCTCCAATCCTGTGGTACACATCCAGAGTCCAGCTAGGCATTAAATAGGCCTGCCAAGGGCCCTGCCAGGACCTCCACTAGCTCCTTCAGTACCCTTGGGTGAATGCCATCTGGCCCTGGCTCCTTGCCCACAATTAGTACCCTTAATGCTTCCAGCACTCAACGCTCTGTAATTTCCCCATCTACCCCCCCCCCCGTTCCTACCCTCTCACCCACTTTGGGTATCTTCCCCCCTTCTCCTTAGTAAATATGGAGCAGATGTAGTCATTAAGTGCTTCTGCCTTTTGACCCCCTTTTCCAACTCCCCCTTAATCCTTACCATCTGGTACCTACTACCTCTTTTTTCCCTGATGTGCTTGAAGAAGTCATTCTCCCCCTCTTTAATGCCCCGCACCAACCTGAGTTCCCTGGACACCTTGGTTGCCCCTACTGCACTAGCCACCTCCTTCGCTTCCTTCAGGTACTCCTCTCTATCCTCCCCCTTCCAGTTTTTTTATATCTCCTAAAGGCAGCTCTTTTCTTCCTTACCCTGTTCATGACGCCCTTGCTTATCCAGCTAGATTTCTTAGCCCTAGCCTTTTTGTTCCGGACCTTGCTGCAGGATTTGGTGGCCTCTACTATCCATAGCTTTATGAGTTTCCACCTCTGGTTCATGTCCATATTAGGCTGAATTCTGCATAGGTACCCCCTGTACCACTTCTCCCATCTTCTCGAAATCAGCTTTCCTAAAGTCCAGCACCTTTGCATCAGATCCCACTCCTTTCTTATCCATATTTAGCTAGAACCATATTGACCGGTGGTCGCTCCCCACCAGTAGTTCTTCCACCCTCAGTTACCACACACACTTCTCATTAGCACAAGGTCAAGGATGTTCCCACCCATGGTTGATTCACTGACCAACTGCATCAGGAAGTTATCTTGGAAGGCATCCAGCACTACCTGCTCTCTTCTGTTAGTGGTGGCAGGGGTACTCCAGTCCACTCCTAGCAGGTTGAAGTCCCCCACTATCACCACACCCTCCATTCCACATGTCTTCCTGATCCACCCTGCTAATTCCCTATCTAACTCTTCTGTTTGGGTGGACGCCTATACACCACTCCCAACCTTCGTGTCCTATTCCTGATGTCTTGGATTTGCACCCACAGGGACTCAGTTTTGCCCTCCTCCCTTACACACGTCAGCTTCTCTTCTCACATAGAGCACCCCCCCACCCTTTTCCATTAACCCTTTCTTTTCGGAATATCCTGTATCCTGGAGCCACCAGGTCCCAGTCATGGTACTGGGTGGCCCATGTTTTGGAGATGGCCACCATGTACACCTCTCCCTCCGCCATGAAAGTCTGTAGTTACACAGTTTTATTCCCCAAGCTTCTAGCACTCAATCAGGGGCACAGATAAGGGAAGTAAAGGAGTATTTTACTACCATTTTTGCATGATTTACTCACACTTTCTAATTTTAAGAATTTATTTTCTACATAGAAACATAGATTTTGACGGCAGATAAGGACCGCTTGGCCCACCCAGTCTGCCCATTTCCCTACCTATTGGATAAGCTGCAGATCCTAGTTAACCAGCAGCCTACTTCTTCCTACCCCCTCCCCCTAGAATTGCCTTATGACTGTCCCATGCATGCTTGAATTCCACCACTGTTTTTGACTCCACAACCTCCTCCGGAAGTCCATTCCATGCATCCACAACCCTCTCTGTGAAAAAATACTTCCTTAAATTACCTCTGAGCCGCCCCCCTTCTATCTTCAAATTGTGCCCCCTTGTTCTTGCACACCTCTTTTTTTGAAAGATGCTACCCAGTGCACAAAATTGTCAGCAGCAAGAGATGTTAGCAGCAATGACACTATGCACTAACTCAGTGGAAACAGTAGGGATGGAGACAGAAAAGAGCATCGGTATCAGTTGTGTACGCTACAGGAGACAATGTCAGAGGTCGCTAAGTGGCTGGCCATAAAGGTTGCTGTGATGAGTCACAGCACTATATATAGTAGCATCAGGAATGCATCTCTAACTCCACAGCAGTACCAAACGAAACAGCCAGTGACTAAAGGTGTCCAGTGTGTGTGAGACTTGGAGTACAGGTGGGGGTCTGAGACTGGTCAATGGAGCACATTACTTCCATATAGATGGAAATACTGCCAGTCTAAAGAAGCTACCAGTAAACGCCTCCTAGTCCCAAAAATTATCTGAACCCCTGCATTCAATGAGACCACCTTCCATCTCCTTACCTTCTCTGCCCTCCCTTTTTGTCACCCCTTCTAGCACCTGTCTGCAGTCCAGTTTCACTGTTATGGTGGGTAGGTCCGCATGGTTTCCCATCCTGAAGCCTCTGCATACATCTAACCCTGTTGCTACCCCCCCCCCCCCCGTTACTAGTTTAACTTTATCGTCTAGGTACTCAACAGTCCTCTGCTTCAACACTTGTTTGCCCTCTTCATTCAAGTGCAGTCTGTCTTTAGTGTACAAACTGCTGTCCTCCCAGGTCACACCCCACACCCCTACCAGCTCATACCCTTCATCCTGACACCAGGTTCCCAGCAATTTGTTAAATTCCTGTAGTCTCAGTTTTCTTTGCTGTGCTTGCTCTGGGAACTGGAAGTACCTCAGAGAAAGTTACTGATCTTCCTGCCCCCTCTCAAATTGGTCCTAGTTCTTCAAACCTCCTCTTTATTACATCTACCATCCCATCAGCTAGGTCGTTTGTCCCCAAGTGCAGAATTAGGTGAGGTGCCTCCCTGCCCCTCCTAGCATACTTCAGAAGAGACTGCCCTGCCCTTTCCACTCTCATTCCTGGCATGGCCTCCACCCACACATGACTATGCTTCTCCCCCTGGCTACCCTAAATGACACCCCTTAGTATTGAGTCCCAAGCACCAAGATTCCACTCAGTTTCCTATCTGCTTCAATCCCCTCCTCCCAGTTGCCCCTTTGTCCTCCTGCACCTTTTTCTCCCTTCAGCCCCTACTGTATTTCCCTCAGCAGTGCTTCCCCCATACATGTTCTGTCCTGACACCTATCTGTTCCTCTTCTGAACTCTTCCCCTCCCTTTGACACCTTTCACTCCATTACCACGGCATGCTTTTCCGCAGATCTTACTTCTTCACCTACTACCCCCCTCCTCCTGCTATCCTGACCCCCTCCACTCCTTGTCTGTCACCACCTCCCCATCTCCTCTCATTCCCTTTTTCCCCTTTCCTGCTCACTTCTGCCCTCTGGATTTGGTTCCCCTAACTCGGTGTCCCTAGGTCTGGGTCCCACTGGCTCAGTTACCCTTCCTTTAACCTCCTCTCCATTCCTGCCCCCAACGCTCCAAAATGTCCACCCCCCCCCATCTCCCCTCTTACCTCCTTGCACTGTTGGGCCATAACCCTCCTTAGCCCTCACTGCCTTCCTCCGCTCCTCCTGGAGACCCGTGATCTCATTTTTAAGTTGCTCTATTTGCATGTACACTATACGTCCCCTATTCCGTTCCATTTTAAGAAAGACTGGTGCTCCACAGTTGTTGTAGCCTACCACCTTTCCCAATACTTTCTGTGCCCAATGACCCCCATCCTTCCAGCTGAAGGGTAGCCATTCCTCCCCCAGGGCTCCCCCTTCCCTTCTTCCTCTACTATTGCTACACATGTTCCTCCTGGACTCTTTCTCCCTTACCTCCTTGTACCAGCCGAATCAGGATGTGCTGCTTTGTTAAAGCTCCTCCCTCCTTTTTATGCCTTTTTCTTAGAACCCATTTAGCAGTCGCCTACTGACACTCTTACCCCACGTTATCCCAATCAGAGCTTGTTGAACTTAAAGTAAACATTCCTTTCCACCTTTTCCCAAATTATAGCTTATTCAAAAAGCTAACAGAAACATTCCCAGTTTAAAAAGCTAAAATAAAACTATACTAGGTTATTCATTAGTTAGCCCAAGAGTGAAACAAAGCCCTCCCTCTAATTAAACATTTCTACCCAACCTTTTCCCAAATTAGAGCTTATTCAAAAAGCTAAAAATCAACATTTCTAGATTAAAAAGCTAAAATAACCATTGATACACATGTTTGCCAGGAACCAGATTCACTGCCACTTTAAATGTCCCTTGAGAGTCAAACTAGCGGCAGCAGTTACCTCTCCAGCAGCCATTCCCCCTGACTCCTCCTGACAGGTGTAGCCTCCAATGGGTGTAGCCCAGTGTGCCCTTTTAATTAAGGAGGTGGTGGTGCAGGGTTGGAGAAAATTTCAGGATACAGTTCCCCTCTGAAGCAGGCAGTGGCTGGGCTATCGGCCCTTAAGCCCAGTCGCTCAGTTCAAATCCCACGCCTTGATCGCTGATTGGCTCCAAGAGGAGCCGCCTCCTCCCAACCACCAATGCAGTTGACGATCCCCTCCAGAGCTGCCAATGCAGTCTCTGTGGCATGGAACACTGCCTCATGATTCCCGCCGCTGATGCGGCCACCTCAGTCCCTGCGGCTTGGACTGCTGCTCACCAAGATACAGCTCCCCTCTAGCTGCCCTTCCTGTCAGCATCACAGCACCAGACTTGTGGAACAGAGCTACTTATTCAGCCACACCCCATGTGAAAAGCCAGCTCCCCACCACCACCATGGTAGGCCCAAGAACTAGGTGTTCACATACCTTGTCAGTTCAGCGGTAACTTTGATTTTAAACAAATATTAAAACATATGCAAAGAGATGCACCCTTTCATGTCAATAGAAAGATCAACAGCGCTCTCCAAACTCAGATTATTTATTAATTATTTTTGATATTTAGACATTTTTAACTGGGACTGACCCACTGAGCCAATGCTCATTTCTGGGTGTGACGCACGGAGAGATACACTGGAAAATCATAGAGGTATCAAACAGTACAACTGCAATGCAAACAAATACAAGTCGGTGCAAGTGGAAGACAGTAAGTAGCACCCTTAAAGATAGGCAACAGTGGATCTATGGTACATAATGATTGTCATTACAAACAAGGCGCATAATAACTAGGGTGATTCTAGGTGGTCAGACAGTGGCACAGAACCCAGCAGCCCCTAATAGCCAGACAGAAACTAGTCGCAAGAGCAGAAGGGAGAAAAAGTGAGCTATTAGGAGCTGTTTGAATGGAATGGTAAGAGGAGGAACAGCAGAGCTGAAAAAGTAGATAATTCCAGAGGGAGAGAAGACTAAAGGAGATGTCAGTTTTCCCCACAGTAATTTTACAACAAAGGAGAACAAAAGATCAAGAGTTAGGACACTGAAGTGGTTAGGTGGATGGAAGCAAGGGGGAAGGAAGACAGGCTCGATATAGAGGGAGGGGAAAGAACCAGAATTTGATGAGAAAACAGAAGCAATGAGAAAGAGGTGCCACGATTTAAGTGGAGGGAGGGAGAGGTTAGACGTCCAAAAATGTTGGATTGGATTGGCTGCATGCTCCATTTCTTTCCTTCCTTTTTGGAGCTGGTTTGCATAGCAGACCAGTTCCTACTGCACTGAAAGTCAGGAAGTGTTTTGCAACTGCCCCACTGAAATGCACTGACCGCTTTACAGCTGCCAGTGAGCGAGTGTGCTCCTGCGGCTGTCTGTAACCACTGCTAACTTCCTATTGGTTAGACGGAAGACCATGCATGAGAACTGGAGGATAGTGTACGACAGGTGCAAAAGCAAGCAGCATCCATCTCTGTAATCGTAGCTTATGATAGTATCATCACTGAGATCCTGATCAGAGTATTCGCCCAATCCACACTGTGCCCCCCCCCCAACAGGATGCATCACTGGGATGCCCACCCCCAGTGCCACCAAATTATAGCATCTCCTTCCCATCTTGGGATGAGACACTGGGGGTGCCCACCCTAGTGCCGCAAAACAACAGCGCCCCCTTTCCTGGGGGACTGGAAGAGGGCAGACGCAGTCATTAAAGCGAGATCATGTTTGGATGGGATTTTTAAAATTCCACCAGTCTTGATCATAAGGTGGGGTCATAAAAAGGCAATGCTGAACATTTGGGGTCAAAATAAATAAAAAAAAAATACATAAATAAAAAAAAAAAACTTATGTAGAAACATTGAATTGTTTCAACACTTACTCATAACTTTATGATTTTTGCAGATTTGTGCCCCAAATTTTCAATACAGCCCTTTTGTTACCCCACCTCATGGATATGATGGGTGTCATTTTTCAAATCCCCTCAGAAACATGTTTTTGCAGTCACACCACAAATCACCTGTCAGAACAAGATTTAACAATTCTATTGTCTTGCTCATAATGTGGGGTCATAACAAGGCTATGTTTGAAATTTGGAGTCCAAATGTTGAAGCTGGTGGCTGCTCAATGGCTCACTGGAAGTGTATCATGCTTCCATGCTGGTAACCAGAGTTCAGTAGTAAGCCCGGTGTTACTGGGATCGGGTGGCCAGGTTGTGAGTACCCCCAAGGGAAGCACGAGCCAGTTGGGGAGGGAGACTGCTGGGCTCCGGCCCACTAGTGCCCCCCCCCCCCCGCAGTGAGCTTGGGAGTTTGCTCCCTTGCAAGGGGTGGCGTCAATCCAGTGTATGCTGCTGACGCTGAGGTCACCACAGACTGCACCCGACATCATTGCACGGTGCAAGGAAAGGAGGGAGAAAAGGCACAGAGATATGTGCCTTGGCTGTCACAAATGCCAGTCCCCTCAGTCCTCGGGTTTTGTTCTGGGTGGATCCCCACCAGACTTGATGGCAGAGGGCGCAGCCAGTCAGGGCTGGGGGTCAGCAGGGGGACCACATGTAAAGAGCAGACGGCGGTCGAGGGCCAAACAGCTACATAAAAAAAAATGCTGAAGCCTCTTGAAGATGAGGTACTGCCTCTCAGGTGGCCTTTCCTGGGTAAATGCACTGTAAAAATTGGAAGAAACAGAACCCCGCTGAAAATGAGATACTGCATCTCATCTGTGCCATCTTGGGTACATGCAGTCTAAAACTGTGTGAAAGCAGGACACCACTTGAAAATGAGATACTGCATCTCCGCTGAGCTATCCTGGGTACATATACTGTAATAATGTGAAAAAGCAGGACCCCATTGAAAGTGAAATTACATCACATCTGGTCCATCCCGGGTATACACAGTAAAAACCGCTACCTACTTTAGACTGCTTTTGATTAATTTAGCCAGAGATTTTTGACTTGAGTGTTGCTGGGTTTGGTCAATGTAAATAGCAGAAAGAGGATCAATGTATCAAATGAAGAATGGCTACGTATGGACAAAACCTGCCCTGTCACAGAACCACTGACAGAACAAGAAATCGTGGAGAAGATAAAGAACAGGCAAAGGCAAAGTGATGAAGACTGCGAGCATGAGGCAGAGTATGGTAAGACAGAGCCGAAAATTCCTCAGGAGGAAGGCACTGACGCACTAGAAGCAGGGTTAAAGTTTTTAAAGAGACAGCCATATATACCATAGCTTCAGCTTCTATAGCTAAAAAAAATTATCTCTCAAGCTAAAACTGAACAAAAGGAAAACAAGACCGTTCAGTCTCCTCTTGATTAATTTCTGTAGAAAGCCTAATGTACTGCAGGACTGGCTGTACTGATTTTAATTTGCTGATTTTAATGTAATGTGTGTACTTCTCTGTTCTGTGTACCTCCATATCTGTCTATGTGAACTGTACAGAATGTGTATGTGTCTGAGATAATTTATAGTAATTTATGTGCAGAATTAATTACATTCATTAAACTTTACAATTGTATATCAGACAAACCATTTTTCTTTTTTTTTTTTTATGTACACTCGTTATAACGAACACATTCTCTGCCTCCAGTCATACATTACAATACGGGACCACTGTATTTATATATGTAATGGGTATGTTAATCTGTGCAATATATTTTTTATGTTATTGTATAGGAGCTGCAAGCCATGGAGTGGCACTTTGAATAAGTTCAAAATAAACAAACAATAAGAATGTATAAAAGCTAGAACCTATCACAGCAGAACTTCACTGAAATGTGCATCTATGCCAGCAAAATACAGGATCGCACTGAAAATGAGAAACTCACCCTCAGCTGGGCCAGCCTGCTAGAAATATTATTAACATGAGTAAAAGCAGGACCACACTGAAAGTGAGATATTGCATCTCCCCTGTGCTAGCAAGAGTAAATACAGTGCAAAAATGGGTAAAAGCAGGACCACACTGAAAAAAAAGATACTGCATCCGAGCTGTGCTATCCAGGGTGAACACAACTTAAGACTGTGTCAAGGCATGGACCCACTGGAAACGCAGTACTTCATCTCACCTGGTCCATCCTGTGTAAATATAGAGTACACATATGTATAAGCAGGACCCCAGTGCAGTACTGTATACAGTAAACTGTGAAGGTGAGGACGGATGTGGTAAAACCGACATACAAACTGCTATAGTAAGATATGTAGATACAGTACAATATTACAGGAAATAACAAAAAGGCAACACAGACTAACAAACATAACATAAAAAACAAGACCAGGCTTGTTGGCAACTGCTAAATCTTTTTCTTTTATTAACTTAAGAGGTTAGTAGACAATGTACAAGCAGTAAGTTTGACTGTTAAAGCAGATCCTGTGTACATCAAGTATGACAATACAAGTGGCAACATGCAGAACTCCATTCCTTGTGTACTAGGAAGGTGATTCCACTCAAGTCTACCTGATCAGGTCTCCTTAAAGGGACACTCAACCACCTTAAGCCTCATAAAGTATCTCTAGCTTAAAACTAAATACATGTTATGATAGCTCGCCTTATCTAGAGATTGGCAGGTTTGATTCGGATTCCTTTTTTCTTTTTGAAAGCAAAGAATAGACTGCCCACCACACGGGTGTTAACACACAAAAACAGGTTTGTTTACAGTCCTTCATCAACTCCCACTGCATCTTTCCTGGATTTCCTGGACCCCCAACACAGTCTCCCTACTCATTTATTTTTCCATAATAGTGTTTGTTGTTAATTAAAAAAAGACATACAATAACATATCATAATAACTAGTATGAAACAGTTCAGAAGAATTACAATAGGTATGGCAAATATGCAAACTGAAAAAGCCTACTATACCTTAACATTGGTACAGATGCGTCCGATTATACTGCTACTATTTCAAACCACACAGCAAAGAACACAAATATTGGAGACACTGTAGATGAACTGATGCAGTACAAGAGTACTGCAACATGCCTGTATAAATATCATAATTATTTCTCTATTGCTAATTACGTTATTGAAGGAAGGGACCCCAGACATCCAGGAATCTGTCTGTCCTGTCAGAGTGTATAAGCAACTCTTTCATTATTTGCTGTGTGACTGAACTGTTTGACCCACTCAGTTAGGGAGTGCACTTTGGGATTGTTCCAATATTTAAGAATTATATGTTTGACTAAAAGAACTGCAGTAAACAGCCAGAGCACCTGATGTTGGGAAATAGGGCTGTAGGTCAGATAAATTTCTAGGATGTACATAATAGGGGAGCGAGGTAGAGTAACTGACAAGATGGCACTACAAGTCGTATATATATCTGATCAGAATTTGAATAGGGAAGGACAGCTCCAGAACATATAGGAAAGATCAGCACATGACTGATGACATTTCCAACACTTGTTTGTCATTCATAAGGCCCAATTCTAGCAGTCTGTTGGGAGACAGGTAGAAGTGGTGAAGAATTTTAAATTGGATGAGTTTACCTTGAAGTTCCCTATTGGTCTTGTATACATACTTCCAAGCGGAGTTCAATTCCTGGTCGGATATGGATACAGCAAATTCAGTTTCCCATTTCACGTTGGCTGAGGAGGTCTGGGAGGGCGATGAAAGGCAGTTAGTTAAAATTTTATAAATAAAGCCAGTGCCTTTTCGCACGGGTCCTATTTTAATAATCTTATCTCATCCATTGCTCACTGGGAATGAGTAGTCACCCAGAAGGATGGAGTCATTAAGTGCAGACCTAAGCTGCAAGAAGTAATGAAATTGAAATCTAGGCAATTTAAACTTCTGTCCGATTTCAGAGAAAGACATTAGGCATTTTTACACACAGGTTTCCTAAACAAACTATTCATTACCTGCGTGGCGCCGTAGCAGTCCATTCCGTTGACTGCTCACTTTACACACATCAAGTATGCCAGAAGACCCGCTCCTCCATTTTAAACTGTTTTCATTCCGGCTTCCCCACCATGCAAGATTTCCTCTGGAGATGGTGGGTAGTAAACAGAATGGCTATTTTACATAGCGGGATAAAACAGAAGAGACCAGGATGACCCATGTCAAGAAGGGAACGCGGTTCGGGCGAGCATTCACAGAGGAAGCGGAACAAACGCACTTTACACACAAGGAAGGCAATGGTAAACTGCTTCTGTAATGGAAATTCCATTACAGAAATAGTAGTGTAAAAGCAACTATTAATACATTAGAGTCACCAGACAGAATATCTCCTGTTCTATTGACACCTGCTCGTGACCACTTGGTGTTAGAGAGGGAGGTAGCACTTTTGGTTATAAAAGGGTTAGACCAGAGGGGCCTGGTTTTCAAAGGTAGGTAGGTGGGGTTAATGATCTTACTGATCTTTTTCAGTACTCTGAAGGTATCAACCAAATGGGTTACCTTTTAGGCCGGGGGGGGGGGCAGAGTATATCAAATCGGCTACTGAGTTAGGGGTCAAATGGTTTGTTCCATTTGTAATCAAAGGGGGTCTTCTGACTGACTGCTTGGCCTGTCTTGCATATGTATGGATGCCTGTTTCAAGATAAATGCCCACTGATACCACTTCCAATGGGGGAGTGCAGATCCACCTGCTTCGGAGGGACCTCTGAATTATTTAATACTCAATCTAGGGGGCTTAGAATCCCATACAAATTTTCCTATGAGAGTATCCAGTTTACACAATAAGCTTCTTTTTAATAGGATACGGATAATTTTAAAGACATAAAACAGTTTTGTAGCAACAATCATTTTTAGAGAATTAATTTTCCCCCAGAAAGAAAGGTTAAGGTGACTCCATCTAGCCAGATCTAGCTCTACCTCCTGGAGCAAGGGCAAAAAAAATTGATGCTCAGAGTTTCCAATTTAGTAGAGCTCTGAAGGCCTAGAAAGGTAATTTGGTGCTTGGCACAGTTATCAAACATTTCCTTAGGTTTATGCACCAGAAAGGGCTTGGGATTGGGGCACAATAACTGCGACTTGTCCCAATTTGCCTGATTTCCGTGAGGGATTCGAAGGGAGATAGTAGACTTTTAAGGGTGGAATATGACTGTGCTGGCTCAGTGAGGGTCAGGAGAAGATCAGCAGCAAACGTAAACATTTTGTGAGCGTATGAGCTGGTTTTGATCCCAGAATTAGTTGGGTGCTCCGCTACATATCTAATCAAGCGTTCTATGGCTAGTATGAATAGCTAAGGGGATAAGGAGCAGCCTAGCCTTGTCTAGTGCCTCTTGCTAAGGCAACAGGGGTGGAGATGAGGCCACTAGAAAGAATCTAGGCAGTGGAGTTTTTATATAGAAGTGAAACCCAGTTGTTGAAGTTAGCACCACAGCCAAAGTGGTCCAGCACCTTAAACATACATTTCCAGGTGACAGAATCAAAGGCCTTGAACAAATCAATTGAGAGCACAATACAGGGATCTTTAAGTTTATTGGCATGCCACAAAACATGGAGGCGACTACAAACATTATCTGCCCCAGATCTACCTTGCATGAACCTGACCTGTTCTTTTCCTGTAAAGTCCGTAGCAACCCTTTAATTCACAGGGTTAGAATTTTAGCTAACATTTTGCAGTCAGAATTCATCAAGGAAATCGGCATAGAGTTAGCACATTTAAGGGGTCTTTATTTTTCTTATACAAGGGTAACCAGAACTTGAGTTAAGGGGGGGTTAAGGCACCAGGCTTCTTTGTACATGGAAAATAGACATGAAGAAAGTTTAGTAGCCATTAGTTTAAAACATTCTCCAGGAATACCATCTAGGCTTGGGGCTTTCCCTGCTGGTAGGAGATTTATAGCAGATGTAATCTTATCCAAAGAGGTTCTGGTTGAACTGCATTTGGAGGGCTGGGGGGACTTTAGGGGTATGAATCGAGCTTAAAAATGGGCCAATTTCTCTTGAGTGGGTAGGTTTATGGGCATACATTTGAGAGTAAAAGTTTGTGAAAGCATTATTAATATCCTTATTTCTGCTAAGTACGATACCATACGAATCTCTAATCCCTGGAATAGTACTTTGGTCTTTCATTTTCTTCAGTCGATATGCTAGTAGCTTCCCAGTTTTCTCTCTGGATTCCCAATACCTTTGTTGGGTTCTAAATGAGGCATACTCTGCCTTTGCCGAAAAAATTTTGTTAGTATTGTACTTTGCCATAGTAATTTTACAGATGAGTGATTTGTTTATAGGCCTAGAATTTTTAAAGCTGCTGTTCAAGTGAAGCCAATGCGGACTGCGTCTCAGCAAGGCATTTTGCCCCCTCTTTCATTTTAGAAGCTGAGAAACTTATAATGCAACCGCTTATAAACGCTTTATAAGCTTCCCAGAGACTGGCGTAAGATTTCCCATTGTTGTTTACATTAAAATAATCATCCATTTCTTTAGAGACCTACTCTGTGAAGTTCCTGTCCTTCAAAAGAGAGAAATTAAATGTGGAAGTGGGTTAAGTGACAACACAAGACAGTTCTGAGTTGTAGAAAACACACTGACTTAGTGTGTTAAAAGGATTTATTTCTGTTACAAATCAAACTCATCCACTGAAGCAACAAAAGGAAAATAACTTTCATAGTTTAAATCAAACAAAATTCACACAGGGTGATCCCATCAGACTAACAGGACCACCATCCTCTGTGTCCAACATCCATCTGAATCAGGCTTCAGTTGAAGTCTTTATATAGTCTTTACTTGATGACATCATGTTACACTAACTCCGCCCCCTAATACTAATACAAGGAATTAATCTACACTAATACATGCATTTGGGTGGTAACTGAGGTCATTAGTTGCATTATATCATATTTATAAGCCCATTAGATTGGCTGAATCAAATAAAGTTTTATACATTTTGTATAAATCATAATAATTTTAACTGCATACTAATAGGACACCTTAACACCCTGACTCCTCCCCTCTGATGTAATACCTCCTTCTGAATGTTGTTATAAAAGCAGGACAGACAGGAGCATTCAGTCCTATGAGTGCCTTCCTACAGGTAGGAACTATGTGTGGAGTGTTAGGCAGATAAGGTTTAGCCTTTAACCCAAAAAGAAAATGAAATGTCTCCATTATAAAATAAAACTCCTTCACTAACAGTGATTATGAATACTAGACCTAAATTGTTACTGTCACTTTAAATATTAGCTTTGTTTAGGCTGCTCTGAAGTCTAGCTGAAGGAGTTCCTTCCTAAGCACCTCTGTCAGGTAACTTACAAACTTAACTATTTTCTTGTTCCCTTTCTGACATGCTCTATTTTATCTGGACTGGGTCATTGAAAGACCAGGCAGGCACAGTCCTTGTGTGCAGGTTGAAACAAGAAAAGGGGAAAAATGATAACTGTAGCAAGAGCTTGCTATGAGTCATTTCTTGTTTTGTTTTTATTCACTTCCTGCTTGTACTTGCCTAGTTGTCTCTGTAAGATGCTCACAGCCCAATGACAGTGAGGCAGCAGGGAAACAGGGCATGTCAGGCAACACTCTCCTTGCTCTAATGAGCAAGAATTCCAACACAGCTATAACCCTACATACTGAGTTCAACGGGGTATACATAACGAGAGTCTACCTTTTACAGTCTGACATTCATTTGGTGATATGTGGAACTTTCCACCTCCTGAACAAATCCTAAAGAGAAAATAGGCAGGAATGTATTATACTAGGGGCCAACCCTATTACAGTACAAAATAAAGGACAGAGAAAGGAAAAAAATAAATATAGAAATAAACTAGTACTACTGCAGTAGATTTAAAAGAAAAATAACAGAATAGAGAACAGCAGAGGTTTGTCCGGGGGGAAGGGGTTCCCACTCTACCACATTAAATGTCACTCTGAATTATTTTGGCTTACCCTTCCCCACTGCTATATGTAAGTCAATTAGACCATGATCGGAGAGCACTAGATTATCTATACTAGCATCCAAAACAGAGTGTAAAAGCTCAGCAGAGGTAAAAAAGTAGTCGATTCTACTATAGCTTAAGTATCTATTACAGAATAATGTGAAATCCTTATCCTGGGGGCGTATAAGCCTCCAAATGTCTATCAGGCTCAATGACTTAAGTAGGCTTTGAAGGGAGTAGCGGCCTTTGGTAGGAGAGAGGGATGTTCCGAGGGGATTCTTCTCTAGGAGCGGGTCTATGACTTCATTGAAGTCTCTACCCAAGATTATTTTGTGGTCTGGGAAGTTGCTAATTTGGGCCACAATTAGGCTAAAAAATTAATTCTGTCCAGCACTGCTAGCATAAATATTATTGTGCAAAGAACAATGCTGATGCCATCCAATGAGCCAGAGAGAATTTGGAACCTGCTCAGAGATATGGTTAGATTGTACAAAATTGACTCCTTTCCTTATTAGGGTGGCTGTACCACGTTGCTTACTGTTAAAGGTACTGAACTGTACTTGGGAGACCCAGATCTAGCAAGTTTGGCTGACTCATTGCCATCCAAGTGTGTTTCCTGGAGGAAAAAAAAAATCTGCCCTTTTCTTATTAAGATACGTGAGGATTTTTCTCCCTTTTAATGGGCAGTATCAAACGTTCCAGGAGACAAATTTATGTAGGATACATTATGAAAAAGGTCGGTTGGATAGTTGACCATACAACTAATGGATAAGGTAGCAGGCAGTCCTTACTAATCTAGAAATTATGCAAACATATATTCAGAAAAACAACAAACAGGGCAGTAGTTGCTAACTAGGAATATAAACCCTAAACTCCAAAATCTGAAGTTAATTAACTTTGACAGGAAATATAAGCAGTGAACAACAGTATAAAGGGTTTAAAAGCATTATAATTCAACAAACAGCCAAAAGGTAAAAATCGAAAATAGGTTGAGACGTGGAACAGTTAATCAATGAAAGTCAAAAAATAATGGAGAAAAGTAGTGAAACAGTAGGTTGGAGTGTACCACGTTGCCACAAGTCCACCGAACCAAGTCCAGGGTGATGCTGGTGTTGGGTTTTAAAGGTGCAGCAACTGAATGGTAAGGTGGAGTTCACCCAGGTTAAGTCTTGCTTAAGCTGCTCTGAAGGGAACCTAGAAAGACCAACAAACCAAGCTGTATGGTATGTGGAGCATAGGTAGGTATGCTGAAGTGACAGGAGAGGCCCACAGTGTGTAAGAAGCCTAGGGGGAGGATAAATAAATGGACCCAAGGGGGAGAAAACATAAAAACACACACGGGGGAAAAAAAGCCTTGGGTGGAAAAATGCTGCAGGGTCAATTGTTTTTTTTTGTGACTATTTATGCATCCGGGTCTCCGGGCATCCTTCATGAGTGCCCACACGGATACACCCTAACTCCCAGCCTGAACCCCCCTATCTCCCAGGCTCTCTCTCTCTCTCTCTCTCTCTCTCAAATGACCTAGGCAGGCCTGACCCCTGGATCACCTCCGGGGCTGGTTCCGCCCTCCCTATGGGCGATCAGCTCCTAAGTGTGAGGTGCCTTACCTTTAGTCATCAGGTCGGCCATGAAGAGTCCCGGGCGCAACTGGGTCAACATTTGGGATGTGGGTGTTCCACTGGGGCCACCGTCATCTCACCGGTGGTCTAGAGGGAATTTTCCATATACGTGCCACCCGAGCACGGCTGTGCAATGGTGTCAGCACGTGGCTGCCCCGTAGACAATTGCTGCGCTCATCCCTGATTCTTGTTCCTGTGCTAGTAGTACTATGCCGGGAAGACTCTGGATCCCTCCCCAGGGAGATGAGAGCTGTCCCACAGACGCTCGATCCATTTCCCTCCCCTACCGAACCCCAGCACCTGGGCTCGCTCCCAAACCCAGGTCACTGGCATGGAACAAGGTGTGGCGTCCAGCACCTCAACCCTCAGCCACTGGGCCGGCACTGGGTCAATTTAAGGACACTTGCATTTTGTAGGAATCTGGCTATGCTGAGGTATGAAGAGACCATCCCAACACGTAGGAAACACAATTATTAAGGAAAGCACAGACCCCTCAGGCTCCGTTTTTGAATTCGAGCCAGACAAAATCAAACTGCAAGCAAATAAAGTAAAAGCCAAGTCACAGTGTTGGGGAAATGGATATCCTATCTCATAGGATTCCCTGTTATTAAATAACATAGTAACATCCTGTAACCATAGGTAGCATGACTTTATATTTATTTAGAGTACATGGAGCCAGGTTTAAGAGACCACCACAAGACCATATAAGAAAAGAAGGTGAAAATTTAGAGGAGGGACAGGGTTCAAATCCCAAGGGGTTCTGCACACAACTGAGCTAGGCTATGAAAACCTAAAAACAGCATACATTCTACCTATTCTAGATGTGATAAAGAAAGTTATAATTAAAATAAATACAGCTACTGTGTAAGCATAACTAGGCAAAGGAGCAAAATCTGTGGAGTACACTGAGTGGCGTGATGGCACCAGTGACCAGCGATCCGATGATGCAGGCTGAGAAGAGACATCTGGCCAAGGAGGAGTAAATATCACAACAAGTTTACCAGCTAACTTTCCAAAACAGAAAATACAAATGGTGCCTCGTATCAAGGTTCTAAGAAAAATCGGGAGAAATGCTAAATACAAAGTGCAGCGTGAGGGGGACCTTGTGCCACAGGAGGAAGCGGTGGAGTAGCAACAGGAACCTCCCAAGATGCAGGCATTTGCTGATAACACAGTTTCAGTTAAAGATTTTGAGCTGTAAGACTTTGCTTGCATATGATCAACTTCCAACCTCGTTTCCAGTTCGGGGGTGATTCATGAGGAAGAAGACTGAATGCTCTCTCTACTACGGTTCCGTTCCGTTGGGTTAACCCTGAAGAAAGCTGGTCCGAGAATGTTGGAAGGTCTCACAAGGGGTATACGTTCTCTGTATACCAGGTACTCTTGACTATCATTATTCAGGACAGCAGCCAAGTAAAGATGGAGGGGATCGAGTAGATAGATTTGTACTGATGCAAGTGTAACCCCTAGATGGCGCTATCCCAGGGGCTACTACCCCTGCCTGATTTGCCACTAACAGGTTGAGGGGCCTGGATCCAATGGCGGGTGCCTCCACCCAGAGGTCAGGGTTTGCAATAGTTAAACTTACTTGGTCACAGCCCTCTGGGACACTGCAACCCCCCTTTCTTCCCACTAGTGGCCCGCACAATATATCAGAATTACCTTCACCGTATACACTTACCCCCAGGACTAGTTCCAGCACTGGGACCTCCTGTGAAATAAGATACAGTGCAACAATCACAGTACAGTACTTTAACATAGACAAAACCTCAGGCAGTATAACTTTGCTGAAACAAGCAGCTCTGATTTATTTAGGGGGATATAACAAGGACAGGGGGAAATCAGGTTAATTAGCTTATCACTTTACTATCTACCTATGGCTCTGTGCACAGGCCTATCCCTACCAGTTACTGTCCCTGGGTACCCAAGCCCTAGTGGCTAGTCCAAACCGTGGCAGCTGGTAGGGGCCCTTTCACACAGTGAAAAGAAAAATTAGTTTAAACAGTCAGCAGTACAGTGATTCCATTTGGATTTAATGTGGCAATTCAACAGGGAGCGACCCTGAATTAGTACTCACGACCTCCAAACAAGATAGGGTCCTTCAACTTCAGCAGGGCTACTCTTGAGCTCCACGAGACTCTTCACACATTTATATGGTAAAAAAGAAAGTACTATACCAGGCAGCTGCTTCTCTATCCCGATCGCAATTACTGCACAATACCCGGAGAACACACAGCAGATTCAGTTCCTGACAGACCGAGTGCAATTCAACAATTTCTCCAGTCTTCTACAGGGTGAGCCTGGTTTCTACTCTTCAGAGATCCTTTGATTCTTTTCAGAGGACGGATTCAGTCCTAACAAGCAGTTACACAAGCTGCAGACCGGAACTCTGGGCCTTACACACGCTTTTTGATTCAAAACTGTGCACTGAAGGAGCACAGGGTTTCTTTCCCTTCACTGCCAGAGCTAAACTGAAACTCCAACAGACAAACTGGCACTCTCCTTTGAGTTCCTCCCAGTTCTTGACTGGATTGGCTGTCACTCAATAGACTGCTGCTGTTGGTCCAAAAAGGCACAAGTCTAAACTACATCTCCCAGAGTCACTGCCCATACAATCCTTGTGGCTGGCTCAGATTATGAGTCCAAGTTCTGATTCGGCCCAAGGCACCATTTTAGAGCTAGCTTACTCCACACTGATTGGTCCAGTTCAGCAGTTCAAAACCAGAATGGGAACTAGGCAGACACAGTTCTGACTGCAAAGAAAGCAGGTTAGACAAACTGTAATTTCATTATTACTGTAAATGATTTCTGGCAAACAGTTACATCTTTCAGATAGGTTCCTTTGCACTCTAGTGACTGCAAAATGGAGTGAATTGGCAGCAGCTCGAGTGGTACTCAAACAGAGAAGCACACAGTCCCCCCATACAAACTAATTATGTCTGCAAGCAGACAGATCTTAAAGAGACAGTACCAGAGGCTCTAAAAACACTCACTGATAAATGGCTTAAATGCCAAACACCATTCAGGCTTGGAGCATTCAAGCAAGCTCCTGGAAGTCTTTTGGGAACCCCCATTTGCAGGGGGGTTACACAAGGCAGTGGACTGAGGCAGAGAATTCGAAGAAGCACGAGATTGCAAAGTGGCTGAGGAAGCTCAAGGGTTAGGGCTTGGGCATTCCTATTTAGATGGACCTTGCACTGTACTGGGTGGAGAGTTATGGTTGGGCAGAGTGTTAACAAATTTAAATTCCTGCGAGTCCCGAAACCCTTAATTGAATTCCCAGGCCTCATTAACAGAGTCATAGTTTACAAATCTGCCCCTTGTTTCCTGAATAACCAGTGTGGCTGGGTATTTAAAGTGATACTGCATTCCAAGATGAAGTAGCTGCTGTTTAACACCAGAAAAGTAGTACTAGCAGTAAAAGTTTTATTTTTATGCAGGGGAGAAAACATGTCTTTAGGTGAGGTAATCCAGTTTACAAGACAGTCCTGTTAGAAAAAGCCTTTCTCCTGCCCATAAAATATGCTCACCCTCCAGACCACAGACTTTCTTTCTCTTGCTAAGCGTAGAATCTCTTCTTTAATTGTAAAACTCAGGAGACAGGCTACAATAGGTCTAGGTTTAGAGTTGTGGAATTTGGAAGCCAGGGACCTGTGAGCCCATTCAATTTCTAGGGGCCAGAGCCACTGATACCCAAGCAAGTCGGGTAAAACGTTTTGGAGGAACACTATGATCTTGTTTCCTTCAATTCCTTCAGAAACCCCCAAGATCCTTAAATTGTTACAGTGTCCTCTATTTTCTAGGTTGTCTACTTTGTCTAACAGATAGGAGATCTGGTACCTCTGGTTGCTTTAGTTGTTCAAGGTAGCTCACGGCCGACTGAGTTTAACAATTTTAGAGCTATTAATTTCCACTCTTGAAGAAAGTTCCTCACTGTTCTGGGACAAAGCAGCTGTGGAGAGTCTGTTGTCTATCTTGAGGTCTGACAAAACTGATTTAAGTTGAAGAATATCATTTTTGCTGGCAATGCTATTAACGAGGACTGTGTCCATAGCTGCTCCAGGTTTCCACGGTTCAGATGATTTAGCGATTGTGGCTGGTATGTTGGGGTAGTAACAGTAGCCACAGTGAACAGAACAGTGAAAATAAACCAAAATAAACACTCCACATGGAAAATGTTTTAATAATTGGGTAACCCGACAAAAAACTGAACAGACAGTGGCAGTATCACGTCAAAACAGCTAGCCAAATTGAGCGACTCATAAGAGTGACTCAGTTGAAAGGAAGTACAGTGATGGGAAGGATTTAGCGAGGGATGGAAATAGCGATGGCGGTGGGGAATAAGGGCAATGGAGGAGGGAGGGAAGGGACCAGGAAGGGACTAGGGAAGATAAGTGAGGAAGTGGAGCCTGCTGTTGCCAAGCTGCCTGCCTAGTGTGGCAGGTAAGGATGCTGCCTGTGGTGCTGGTGGTCACGGGTTCAGGACTGCTAGTAGGTACACTATTTGCTTACAGGGTGCTGTGTTTTGTTTTGTATGGCGTTCCCGTTGTTGGCCCCCTCCTCTGTATTCTTTTCCCCTAGAGTCTACCCCCTTGGAGATGGTTACTTTAGTATGGAGGTGCAGGGACTTGCCCCCCGCAAAGGGGGGTGCGGGGGGCATAGCCCTCTGCATTAAACATTACTTTACATTTGCGCTCAGTTTGTGTTCGGTGCTGTATGGTATGTGATGATTTGGTTTTCAGTAAAATCCACTTGCTGTTTTGAGAGTCACTGAAATATATTCACTCTTATGACAAGGAACCGACAGTGACAGCTGGTGAAGAAATGAATAAGTATTGAGCATAAAAACACTAAATAATGTGGGTGAAACTCTGGAGTTTGCACTCAGTCGTCCATACTCTAAGTGCTGGCACGTGGTCCCCACAGTCCAGCCACTCATGATGCACTAGAAGGAGTCTACTGTATCTTAAGTGGCTGCACTGCTTGGGGGTGGTCCTAATGTTCAGGGAGTATGCAATAAGACTAGATCAGGAATTTGAAACACATCATGGTAGTGTACAATTACACCATTAGCATGCATTTCAGTTCTGCGAAGAAAGAAAGCAGCTAAAATAGCAACATAAATTCATTTTAGAGAAGGAACACAATAATAATACATGGATTTTCAACTCAAAATAATATGATGCAAAAAGGACTGATGTGTTCCTTTAAAGCAGCAGTTATTACCTAATGAGGAAGTGATCAGTTTCCAGTTGTTGTAGCACTACAGAAAATATGGTGGCTGCCTCGGCTGCCTATCTTTTACTGCTGCTTTCAACATGGCAGGTGACAGAAATGTAAACAAAGGAAAACTGAACACATTACGGGGTGATAGTACAATGCTGATGGGAAAAATTACCAGGGAAATGCTCAACAGGGCACAGGGAATAAACTGTTGCAAAAACGCAGATTTTTTTGTATTGCACTGCTGCTTTAATACTGAGACTACGCACTGCCAAACAGAGCGAATAAACATGTAAGTAAGAACTTGTACCCATTTTACATATATAAACTTTGAAATAAAACTTAATTTACCAGTGCTGATGTGTTTGATGTCAATTTATCTAGGAGTCTGCTAGCTGTGATACAGCTGCGCACCCCCCTAATTATTTCATCCAGTTCCTGAACAGATGCCAACAGGCAACATGCTTATCTCTGTTGAGTCTGGGATCCGCTGTGATGGCCTCCATTCTGTATGTATTTCTGATAACGCCAATCCTTTCCTCTAAGGAGGTTGTGAAGTGAACAACTGTTTAGTAATTCCTTAACAGGCTGCTGCAGCTAATATTTCAAAAAATCTTCTGCCAAGGCTTCACTTTGGAGGAATTCTACTCAGAACCAGATGTATGAAAGACAGGTTGGTGCAGAGCCAGGAGATCCTTAATCTTCTTTGCCACCAGAGACTAGTATGGTTCTAGGATCAAACCCCACCCCCTCCAAAAAAAAAAAAAAGAAAATGCAGTGATTCTCGCCCACTGGTAGGATTTTTGCAGGGGATGTGTTTTTTTCAGAATCTGTGTCATAAAGGCTGGAGGTCTGGGGGCCGCTACTAGGCCCAAGACGCCCCGGGGTACAACATCCTCTATGGTACATTTCGTGACTTATTTTTGAAGCTAAAAGTAACATCTAAGCTCTCCTTCACACCTTGCTCTAAAGAAAATTATTATCTGACAGGCTGCATGTTCACGGAGTACATCATATACGTATTCAGCACCTGAGGCTAGCAAGAGGCTGATGCACCTGTGGTTGGCTGGGTACTGGGTAGTCACGCCTGTTAATCACAACGTAATTGGCATTGCTGGCCCACTGACGCAGTGGTAGCACTACTGCTTGTGACGTTGGTGATGCATGTTCAGGAACAGATGCAGATCATCGGGGGCCAGCCGAGGAGGTCGGAAGATCATATTTCCCAAAGGAAGCTCTCCTCCTCCAGGGAGAGAGGGCTGCCAGATCTGCTGCTATAGTGCCACCTGGGTGATCAGTGGTAGTAGCACAGTCAGGGTGGCATAGGGGAGGGAAGGACATGGACTGGTGCCACATGACAATGCATGGTCACGTGCCTGCGCATGCACACACTCGCTGCATGTGTCACAACAGGAACCAAGGCAAGGGGAAAAGCCCCGGCCAGGCAGGATGAGCACTGGCTCTTCGCAGGCCCCGCAGCGGTGATGTGGCACTCCTCCTCCATCTGGGACCTGGTCTGTGTGGCGAGAGGCCTGACCTGCTGCCCCCGGAGGAGTGAGACAAGGCAAGGATGGAGTCAGAAAGCAAGTTCACAAGAAGTCAGGTGACGGGGTTGAGGGGGCTGGTGGGAAGAAGAGGCCTGGCTGGGAGAGGGGGAGAAATGAAAAAAAAAAGCAAAGTAACTGGCACATACCTACAATGTACTGACCCCCCTCTCTTTTGACCAATGGCAGTAAAGCAATGAACAGTTTCATAGATGTTTTTTTATTCAACTGTGCTGCACAGTTTCATACAATAATCTTTGAAATGGTTAACTGCTTTAGTATTAGTACTGAGGGAGTGGGGGCTACCTCCCAAAAAGTGGGCTAGCCTCTAGCTATCCTACAAGCTCAGTAAGCCTTTGCTATTTGCAGTTGCTACCTACTGACTGATGAATGTTTAGCCCAACTCCCTAGTCGGGGCTTAGAGACTTCACCTCTACTCTTTGAAGAGGCTCAAATAAAATGAAAAAATGAAGCACACACCGCTGGTTAGAGCAAGTAATTATTTTCCACAATGAAGTCTAGTGAGTAGGTATTACATATGGGTGATTACCAGTGAGTGATTTAATAAAATCACTTGGTCTAGCCAGCAGTGTGGGCACTTGATTAAGCAATGATGTACAGCAGGGTGTGGATTATGCTGGGTTAACCTCACACCTGGGGTGGTTGGGCACAAGACCAAAGGCCAAGTGCATCCGACAACCCAAAAGTGAGGTTATCCCAGCACAACCCATACTCTACGCTGCATTATTGCTATTGTATAATTGCTCTTATTTATTAATATTGTGGGGACACAAATGAGCATATGTAAAGGAAAGGGAAAGCGGAAAATGTTTAACCAGGAAAGGCACACTAAGCTAGAGCCTGTTTCCAGGTGCAACCTAGGAGCACAAGGAAGTTAAGTGACTTGCTGAAGGTCACACAGTATGTAAGCAGGAGATGATGGGATTCAAACCCAGGTCTCCAGGCTTGTAGCTCAGTGCCCTTAACCACTATACCATACAGCCTCAGTTATATAGCTGACTATTAGGCAGAGAACAAGTGCTGGAACATCCCTGTGAGGGACATCTATTTTATAGTATCAGATGTACAGTTTTATTTTTTTATTTAATTTTTTTATTTTTTTTGGTTAGAGCAAGTAATTCTTTTCTGCGATGAAGTCTAGTGAGTAGGTATTTTTGAGGAAATACTCCCCATGTGAAAGCACTGGATCATGGGTATGCAAAAATTCAACTGTATTTTAGCATTGCAGTGTGGTATGCAATACCAGGCAATTATGTATTTGCATACCCATGATGCAGTGCATTCATATGAGGGAGTGTTTCTTCATAAAAAATAAAACTGTAAAACTAATACTATAAAAGATATGTTCCTACACAATAAAGGAGATGTTCTGACACTTGTTCTCTGCCTATGAAATGTTTTAGCCATGACAAAAAAAAAATGTCCCCCCCCCCCACAATTTAAGTAAATATGTTTTTTATATGAAACTAACATAGAAGTTACCAGCAGATAAGAACCCCAAAGCACATCTAGTCTACCAATTTTTTTTCTACCTTAAGAAATGTGCCATAGGCCTGTGGCTTATTTATTCATCTTTAAACAAGCATTATCAACTTTCTCGTGGCATTAAGCTTTTAGTGATTAATTAATATCATCAGTTTGATCATATTGTTTGCTGCTGAGGTGTTTGTTTGTTGATATTGTGATTTTAATATTGTTAAGGCACCTTGTTTTTTGAAAGGCGCCATACAAAGTTGCTTATTATTATTTATTGCTCCCTTATGCCTGTCCCATGCATGTTTGAAGCCCTGCACTGTATTCATAGCCACCACTTCCTGAGGTAGGCCGTTCCATGCATCCACCACCCTTTCTGTGAAAAAGAACTTCCTCACATTCCCCCTTAATCGACCTCCCTCAAATCTCATGCTGTGTCCTCTTGTCCTGCTATTTTTCTTATATTGAAACATGTTAGACTCTTTCACCTTGGTAATGCCCTTAAGATGTTTGAAAGTTGCAACCATATCACCTCTCTCCCTCCTTTGCTCTAGGGCATACATTTTAAGCTCTGTTAATCTGTCCTCATATGTTTTCTGATGCAGTCCCTGCACCATTTTGGTTGCCCTTCTCTGGACTGCCTCCATTTTGTTAATGTCTTTGTGCAGGTGTGGCACACAGTACTCCAGATGGGGCCTAACCAGTGTCTTGTAAAGAGGGATTATTACCTCCCTCTTATGATTTGTGATACCCCACTAATACACCCCAACATCCCTCTAGCCTTACCTACTGCTTTATTGGTCTGCTTGAATGATTTCAGGTCATCTGTGATGATGATGCCCAGGTCTCTCTCTTCCCTTGTCATTGCCGGCAACTCCCCTCCCAACCTATAGGTGGCTTCAGGGTTTCTCTTCCCTACGTGCACAATCTTGTACTTCTTTGTGTTAAACTCCAGTTGCCACTCTTCCGACCATTTTGCTAATTTATCCAGATCTCTTCTCATTCTGCCCACCCCATCTGGATCATCTACCCTATTGCGGATCTTAGTGTCATCAGCAAACAGACAAACCTTAACCTCCAGTCCATCTGCAATGTCACTGATGAAGATATTGAAGAGGACGGGCCCTAGGACTGATCACTGAGGTACCCCACTTGTGACCTGCATCTCTTCTGACTGTATCACCACTCTGTTTTCTGCCTGCCAACCACTTTTCCACCCAGCTGACCAGCTTCTGACCCAGCCCGAGCCTACCCAGCTTATTAATCAATCTCCTATGTGGAACAGTATTGAAAGCTTTGCTGAAGCCAAGGTAGGCGACATCAACTGCTCCCCCTTGGTTCACCACTTTGGTTACCCAGTCAAAGAAATCTATGAAATTAGTTTGACAGGACCTTCCTGCTGTAAATCCATGCTGTCTTGGATGTGCGCCTCTGGATTCCAGGTGTTGCACTATCCTTTCCTTAAGGAGTGCCTCCATAATCTTGCCCACTACTGAGGTAAGACTGACTGGTCTGCATTTCCCTGCCTCCTCCCTACTACCACTCTTGTGGAGCGGGATCACATGAGCCCTTCTCCAGTCTTCTGGGACCTCTCCTGTGCTCAGAGATTCACTAAACGGTTCTAATAATGGCTCTGCTAGTTACACCCTTAACTACTTTAGTACCCTGGGATGTATGCCATCAGGTCCCATTGCCTTGTCCACCCTGAGCTTAGCGAGCTCTTGCAGGACCCTTTCTTTTGTGAAAAGACTAGTGCACACCTCCCTCTCCCCTGTGTCCATGGTGCTGAGCTGTGGGCCCTGCCCTACCTTTTCCTCAGTAAATACTCAGCAGAAATATCTATTTAGGATAGATGCTTTTCTTTGGTCCTCCTCCTTATCCCCTTTGATTTTAGCAATACGCCCTCTGGACTTTTTCCTTTCACTAATGTATCTATAGAAAGTCTTGTCACCTTCTCTTACTGTTCATGCTAGTGTTTCCTCGGTTTGGGCCTTTGCCTGTCTTACTGCCTTCCCTGCTTCCTTTAGGGAAGTTTGGTATGCCTCCTTATCTTTGTCCCACTGCGTTTCCTTATATTTCCTGAAGGCCAGCCTTTTGGCTCTGACCTTTTCTGCTTCTGTTCTTGAGAACCAAAGAGGTTTCCTTCTTTTGCTGTTGCCCTTCTCTCCAACACAATGGGGTGTTGCTTCAAGTATTGCATCCTTAATGCTTGCCCACTTTGCCTGTACCCCCTTCACCTGTGTTTCTTCTTGCCAGGGCTAGCTTAACTCTGTTGGCCATCTTATCAAAGTCAGCTCCTCTGAAGTCCCATATTTTTCCCTTGGAGTTGAATGATTTAGTTCTAGTGGCCAAATTGAACTATACCATGTGATGGTCACTGGCCCCCAGGTGACCTTCTACCTGGAAATCTGTGATCCTTTCTCCGTTAGTCAGTACTAGATCTAGGATAGCCCTGTCTCTTATTGGTTGTTCTGCCAGTTGTTTGAGGCCCCCGCAGGGACTCCAGCACATGTCTAGTTCTGACAGATGTTCCTGCTGGTACTGACCAATCTGTACCTAGCATTCTGAAGTCTCCCATTATCAGAACCTCCCCTTTAGCAGTCATGTTTTGTATATCTTTTAACAGTAATGTGTCTATGTCCTCCCCCTGGTTTGGAGGCCTATAAACAACCGCAGTTTGTATGGCAGTCCCATTTCCTGCTTCCAGGGTGACCCACAGTTCTTCTGGCTCCTTACGTGTAGTCCGAATTTCTGTAGCTTTGATATTTTCATTGACATAAAGGGCCACTCCACACCCCCTTTTTTTCACCTCGGTCTCTTCTGAACAGAACATAGCCAGATACTGAAGTCTCCCAAGTGTGGTTACTGGTGAACCAAGTCTCGCTAATGACTACTATGTCCAGTTTAGCCTTTATCATTGTTGCTGCAGGTCTGTTTCCCAAACTGCGAGCATTTGTGTACATGATCTTCCATTGGCCAGATTTCGGTGGGTTAGTTGGTGGGAGACGTCCGGAGTTTCCCCTGTACATCGTATGGGAAGCAGGACCTTTTTCCTTACCTGGTGATGCAAATGAACTACAAACATGCTGAACTCCTGTTTGATCACTAGCTGAGGGGGAAGGGTGTTCTTCCCATTCGATGCATCAGGAGCTGCACTCCTCTCCCCATGTGCTAGTTTAAATATTCTGCAAGGACATCAAACTTCTGTCCCAATGCACCGACTCCCTCCTTAGTCAGATGCAGTCCATCAAATTTAAAGAACTTTCACTTCCAAAACTGTTGCCAGTTACCTACAAATTTGTGTCCTTTTTCCTGGCACCAGCTCTTGAGCCACATGTTTAGCTCCCCTATCTCCCCTTCTCTGACCTTCCCCTCCATCTGCCCCCCTCTGCCAGACTGACAGTATCTCAGAGAAGGAGATGCCGGATGAAATGGATGACAGTTTGTCACCCAGCCTGGTCAGATGTTCCTTGGTCTCCTCTCCACAACTGATGGGCTGGCGAGATTGTTAGTCCTTATGTGTACCAAGACATCAATGTTTTCTCCTGCTTCCTGCAAAATCTTAGCAACGCAGCCAGTGCCTCTCCATGCTGATGTATCTGGGAGACATCTGACCATTACCCCCGGCTGGAGGTAGTTATCAACTCCCCGAATCATGGAGTTTCCTATGATCAGAAGTGTTTTGGATTTCCTTTTTGCCTCTTTTGTTTTGGTCCCTGTTTTCAGCGAGTTTTGTTGTGCTAGCTCCTGTGCTGCAGTGTCCTCTGCCCCTTTGTTTGATTTTGGAGATAGAGGCAGATACCTGTTTGTAGTTTTCATATGGTTTGTGGAGGTGATACACTGGTGGACAGTGAGTGATGGGGCACCCAATTTGCCCCTCCTAACCACCTGCCAACCTCCCAGACCAACTACCCTCTGTGGTCGAGGTGCTTCTGTTGGATGTTGTGGAAATGGCGGGTGGTTCTTATAATACATTTCCTCCTGAATATATGATTTGAGGCGCGCAGTCTCTGCCCATGCTGCCTGGAGCTGAGCCCTTAGATCTCCAATGGTCCAGCATGTAGGACAGTGTCCTAAATCCTGTATAACTGCCCTTTTGAAGTGTCCCGCAGTACCTGCAGTTAGTAATATCCATTCCAGATGAGTTACTAGGTTTATAACCTGGTCCGAGTAATTAGAAGGAGGAAAATGAAAGCAAAAATTTGATTTTGTGTTTTGTTTTTTTTGTATAACTTGTTATAACAAGTTAAATTACTTGTGCCCCTGTAAATGAGGTCACTGTGTGGACACTACTCTAATCCTCCCCTTCCTACTTTGCTACAGAAAATGTCATGACTGTGCTACTCTGTAACAGGAGTGTAGCGTGGGGTAGTTGTGGATGGGAGTGGGTGGCTGGGCCCTTCCCCTGCCAAGAAGAAGAACCACGGATGAAAGAAACAAGGAGGTAAGAGCAGAAACAAATCAAATGACAACAAATGCAGTAGCCTTGAAAGCCTAGCCTAATGATAGATAAAACTGTATAACCTGTAAAGCACCACTTGTAATAATTTCACAGAAGATATACTCTGTAAAAAACACTTTGCTACAGAGAAAAATAAAGCAGTAACACAAGATATACCTTACAAAAAACAATTTGAATCAGAAGATTACAGCTGTAATCCGTAAGCACAAACCTGTAGGCACACCATGTAATAATGCAGCTTAAAGCATACCCTGCAACAACAATTTGAATCAGAGAAAAATAAAGTAGTAAAATGTTAGCAACAAACAGTAACAACCCTTGTGAGTACAGACGAAAATAACACACAGTAAATCTGTCTAGCCAAAAGAAGCCGTACTCATTTTCCTTGCTCTGATAAGGTTCCTTGTTCTGTCCTTACAAGCAATCTAGAAGGAAAGAGCTCAGGTGAAGCTAGGTGCCTTTGCCAGCAAATCTAGTCTTCTATACTACAACTGCATGGCTTCAAACTCTCTTGGCAAGAGAACTGTGGCTTGTTACTCAGTCTGGCATGCAGTCATCTGCATGTATGGACTTGACACTGTGAAGCTGTACTCGGATAACCTCACTGTAACAAGCATACACTGACCAGTCAGAGCCCAAGAGATTTTTTTCCCATTGTATCATTTTTATATATTTACTGGTTGTCAATGTTTATCACCTATGGGCAGTGGCTGGCAAACTCCGTTATTCACACATGTGAATAACAATCCGTAAATAACAGAGTTTGTGCAAACACCACCATAACCCTTCTGTTAACCCACACGATGCCACCTAATGAGCTCCTCAGCTGCCTTTGCTTGCATTCTGACCTTCCGTCCAAGAAACCCTCAAGCCAGGCACCAAATTAATAATCTCTAAAACTACTGTTTTTTTTTTTCTTTTTTAAACACAAGAAATCATGCCCAAACCTATGTCTTGCCACCCGATCAGCTCCCCAGCTCTCTTACCCTGCGCTCTCTCCTTGCCGCAGTAGCCCAAAAAAAGAAAAAGAAAAACAGGCAGATTCTGAGCCATAAAAACAAAACGGCAAGAAATACTTACATTAAAAACTGCAAAGCTTGCCCGAAGCTGTGGGAGGTAGGCCGACAAGCTCCATGGCTCCCTTCCCTCGCGCGCTCAGCTCCCGCTGCACAAAACCGCCACAGTGCAAACAGCTTCCTCCTCAGTGACCAGCTTTTTCTTCAGTGCCAAAAATAAACCGCAAAAGATACTGCAAATAAATTCCAAGCCTCCAAAAAAATATAAAATGAAAAAAATGCCAACATCCTCCCGTTTCACAGTGGGCACCAAATCTGACAGACTAAAACTCAGAGGAACAAGACAATAAAAATACATTGAAGAAAACCAAAAGTGACATCCAGCTTTTCTATAAAAAAAAAAAAAAATCCCCCCCCAAAAAAATAAAACATGGTGAAGTGTGGGAAATTTGGATTTTATGCACGCCCTTGGTGTGTGATGCCCAGATAAACCCCTCTGGCTTCACCTTTGGAATTTATGGGACATCACACACCTTGGGTGTGCATAAAATCCTCATTAATCACACTTCCCCATGCATTATTCTATATTTTATTCAAGTTTCTCCAAGTTTACTGGTAGTGAGTGGAATCTTTGGACACAGTCTGTGTGTGTGACTTTTAAAAACAGAAAACACCTCACAGAGGAGACAATCCCTGCCTTCTCCACAGGCTGTGCTCTCCATCTCCAGCTGTCTGGGTTTGGGCAGAGGTCAACTATCCCCAATATCGCTGCCCAGTAAATGCAACAGCTTCCATAGGATTTACTGGAAAGACATATCCGGGACAGAGTCAACCTCCGTCCTAAACCCAGAGAGCTTCAGAGATGCCTATTTCTCCAAGATATGACAATACAAAATTTGAGTGACGGGGACTACACAACCCCTACAGCTCTGGTGAAGCAATGCTACTAAATAAACCTATATATAGCATTTTTTTGTTTTGTAATTAGAAATCCAAATGCTACTGACAGAACTAAAAATGGCTGGATGGCATTAGTTGCTTTTGATGCAGTTATTAGCCACTGCTAAGCAATTTAGATCTCAAACTGTAGTGAGGAAGAAATAATGTGATCTACTAGGAATTGAACCCATGCCCCCATATTCCGGAGGGTTTTCTGGGGGCCAGAGTTCAGTTCCTAATAGGTCAAATTATTTATTTTTTGTAATCTAAATTGCTTAGCAGTTACTAATACCGCACCAAAAAAAAAAACATTGATTGAGCGTGCCTAGTTGCAGGATTTGCAATACCAGAGAAAGGAGTGTGTCCGGGAAGAGTTAGATTCAACCATGTGAGCTTATAGTCCAGTGGTTAGAGTACTGGGACAGTATTCCAGGGACCGAGGCTCAATTTCCAGTATTAGGTCACATTATTTCTCACTACAAAAATGCCTGGGTGTGAATTACCTTAACTCAAGGCTGACACTCAGTGACCCAGCAAGGATATTAGGCTGTCGGCCTGGCCATAAAGCAGATTCTTCACAGGAAATCTTAACATGAGCCTCTCAATGCACAAAAAAATCAGTAATTACTGTATTGTAATGCTGCCAAAGATTGGTAAATGTAACACTCTCACTAATACAGGCACATTCCGCATTTACATTAAACCATTTTCCAGTTAGTGGCAGAACAAAACATTATAGGGACAAGACATAATTTTCAATATTCAAATGACCTCCACTGCACTTTTTATTTATGTATTTATTTATTTAAAATTGGTGACCGGGAAAGGTGCACTCAGCCTAGGTTCATTACTATGTGCGACCCAGGTTCAAGGAGTACACCGAAGTATGCTGAAGAATACCACAATTTTACATTTTTGTTACAGACAGTATGTACAACATCTAGAAATAAAGTGCAAATGCAAATCTATACATGTAGAAATAAATGTAAATCTATACTACATGTAGAAAAAAGGTACAACCATAAGTCTAAACAGAAAGGTATAAGCCAGTACAGGAGTTGTGCGGCAGAGAGAATGGAATTCAAAATGGGGGCTTGCGTGAGCAAAAATTGCTATATGGGGCCTCCAAGCATAGGATTAGGCCTGAGTAGGGGGCGGGTCCCCATGGAGCATTGTTGGCGGGGAGGGGAGGAGCCTGAGAAGTTGTTTAACGGTTGAAAGGGAGGGGACCTGGCGAAGGTTGGGTGGAAGGTTGTTCCAAAGGAGAGGGAGATGGTATGAAAAGGCAGCTCGATCGGTAGCTGAGTAAGGGGCATGGGAGGTAGAAAGTGCGAGTGTCCCTGTGGCGGAGGGAGTTGCCGAGGGAAACTGCTGGTGACAGGTGGGAAGTGAGGTAGGGGGGTAAGGAGCCTAGCTAGTATTTAGCTATGAGACAGGCACTGTGGATGGTCTCCTGTGTGAGAGTGGGGTCAGTGAGAGAGTGTGTAGAGGATGGTGATGAGTAAGGGGGGGCACTGTGGATGGTTCTCCTGTGTGAGAGTGGGGTCAGTGAGAGAGTTGTGTATAGGATGCAGTGATGAGTAAATGGGGGAGAGGCGCTGCGGATGGTTCTCTTGTGTGTGAGCGGGGTCAGTGTGACAGTTTTGTAGAGGATGCAGGGATGAGTAAGTGGGGGGAGGCACTGTGGGTTTTTCTCCTGTGGGAGCGGGGTCAGTGAGAGAGTTGTGTAGAGGATGCAGTGATGAATAAGTGGAGAAAGGCGCTGTGGACGGTTCTCCTGTGTGAGAGTGGGATCAGTGAGAGAGTTGTGTAGAGGATGCAATTATGAGTAAGTGGGGGGAAGCGCTATGGACGGTTCTCCTGTGAGAGAGCGGGGTAGGTGAGAGAGTTACGAGAGGATGCAGTAATGAGTGTTGGGGAGACAGTGTGACGGTTCTCCGCAGAGAGAGTGGGTCAGTGGAGAGTTGTAGGAGGATGCAGTGATGAGTAAGTGGGGGGGCACTGTGGATGGTTCTCCTGTGTGAGAGCGGGGTCAGTGAGAGAGTTGTGTAGAGGATGCAGTGATGAGTAAGTCGGGGAGAGGTAGTGGCAAAATGACAGAATGAGTTAAGCAGGATGTCAAGTTTGGAGAGGGAAGAGGTTGGGGATGATCCATAGATGATGTCCGCATAGTCCAGCACTGGCAAGACTGTTTTACATACGAGTTTGCTGCGGGTAGGAAGAGGAAGGCTAGCTTTGTGGCGATAAAGGATGGTAAGTCTGGGCCAGAATCTGGTGCAGATGGCATCAACATGGGTGGAGAAGTTGAGGTGGCTGTCTAGCCAGACTCCTAGGTACCTGAAGGCGGGGACCAGCTGAAGGGGAGCACAGTCCAAGGTGGTGACTGCTGGGGGGGGGGCAGGAAGGGAGGCAAGCTTTTGTCTAGCTTCGAAGACCATGGTGACATTTTTTTTGGCATTAAGTTTAAGCTGTTTTTTCAGGAACCAGGATTGGACTCTGTTGAAGTCATTTTGAAGATCTGGGAGGATGCTGTCGTTGGAGGGGCCTGATGCATAGATGATTGTATCATCGGTGTACAGATGCACGTTAGAGGAGAGACAGGTGGAGGGGAGGTCATTTATGAAGAGGGAGAAGAGGATGGGGCCAAGGATGGAGCTTTGGGGGACACCTGAAAGGATGGGTAGAGGAGGGGAGAGGGTGTTGCCTATTTGTACGGACTGCTGTCTGTTCGTGAGATAACAGTGGAACCAGTTTATGGCAGGTTGGGCGAAGCCAAAGGAGCTGAGTTTGCAGAGTAGCAGAGGGTGGGAGGCAGAGTCGAAGGCTTTCGCCAAGTCGATGAAAATGGCAGTCATGATTTGGCTGTTGTCCATGGCAGAGAGGATTGAATGAGTTACTTGCAGCAAGGTGGTGATGGTGGAGTGGCGTTTTCTGAATCCTGACTGAAAGGGTGAGAGGGAGCTGTTGGTGGAGAGAAAATTTGACAGTTTGGACAACATGAGGGATTCTTGGATTTTGGCAAGGGAGGGGAGGAGAGAGATGGGCCTGTAGTTTCCCGGCAGGGAGAGTTTGCCGCCTTTGTGCAGTAGGAGGATCTTGGCCAGTTTCCAGGCAGAGGGAACAGTGGCAGTGGTGAGGGAGAGGTTGAGAATGTGTGTCAGGGGTGCAGCAATGGCCGTGGCAGAAATGCGGAGCAATCTGGGATGCATGCCATCCAGGCTGGTTTTGGACTGGTTTAGGGAGGTGAGTGCATTGTAGACTTCCATGGATATAAAGGGGAAAGAGGAAGCCACAGAGGTGGGAGGAATCGTGGAGTCAGGTGTGGGGGGAGTCGGTAGGGCACAAGAAATGAAAAACGAGTTGAAAGGTTCAGCTACAGAAGCAGGATCTGAGACATGTCTGCCGTTGGTATTAAGGACAGGACAAGTCTGCTTGGAAGGGGGGTTAACAAGGGAGTTGATCACCTTCCAGAAGGACGCAAGGGAATTGTGGTTCAAAGTAAGTTGTGCTTTAAAGTAGGAGGATTTAGATTGTCTAATAGCTTTAGTGCATTTATTCCTGAGGTGTCTGTAGGACTGGAGGTCGCAAGAGGCATGGGAGGCTCTGAACTGCTTCCATGCTTTATCCCTGGCACGACACAAGGCGATGAGGTTGGATGTGATCCAGGGGTGGTGGTGCCGCTTAACTGATCTTCCTGAGGGGAGCGTGGAGGTCCCAGGTGCTTGGAAGATGTCGCAAAAGTAGGACACGGTGAGGTCAACGTCTAGCACGGAAAAGACTGGTAGCCAGTCTGCATTTGTTAGGTCCTGCTGTAGAGCAGATTCATTTAGGAGGTGTAAGGGGCGAAACCAAATGAATTTGGGATGGGAGAGCGGGGAGTGGATTTTATGGATACAATAGGTGATAACAGTGGTCACTGAAGACATCAGAGAAGATGCCTGAGGCAGTGATCCAGTGGGGATGGGAGGATAAAATCCAGTCCAGAAGGATGTGATCTGGGGACTGGTGGTTTAGGTGGGTTGGTTCCTGGATAAGCTGGGAGAGATTTAGGGTTTCAATTGTTAGGGCGGTGGGTTTGGCAGAGGAGGAGAGCCAGTAGAGACCGAAGTCGCCTAGTAATTTGAGTTCACCATTTGAAGTGTTCGAGGAAATTGGCGAGATGGCCTTAACAAGGGAGTTGGGGCGAGGACTTTGGAGGGGCATAAAGAACCCCACTATAGAGGGGGTGGATGAGTGAAAGGACAGGTGAGCAACAATGGATTTGTGGGAGGAAGGGCAGGATTCCTTGAATATAATGGCGCATGTAATGGAGTGCCTAATGTACAGTGCTACACCCCTGGCTCGCTTCCCTCGGTCCTGGCAGAACAAGATATAGTTTGGGACTGCAAGAGAGGTGTTGGGGATTTTGGCAGATAGCCAGGATTCCATGATGCAGAGTATGTCAGGTTGGTACTGGATGGCCCAGATAGTGATGAAATCTAGTTTTGGGAGGAGGCTCCTGGCGTTGAGGTGAAATATATGGAGGCCCTTGGGGAGAGAGTCTGAGGGCAGGCTGGATGAGGATGGGGGTGCAGGCACTGATTTGGGTGCTAGGAGGCCAGGGTTAGGATGTATGTTGCCTGTCAGGAGCAGGAGTAGTAGAGATATGGTGAGGAAAGGGGATTGCTTGCATCTGTCAGAGTTGTGCTTGGAGGGTGGAGCATGGAGGTTAAGGCACCGGAGAAGAGCCTTGAAACTTAGTAGGTGCAGGTGGAATAAGGAAGGGTGTATGGCTGGGGATGGTAGGAGGGAATGGATAGGGAAGAGAGATACAGGATGGGATAGGAGAGGTGTGGGGGTGGGCAGAGTAGGAGGTGGTGACTCTTGGGGTACTGTGGTGGTGGAGAATGAGTGGCTATGTGGCACGTAGCTGTCAGGATGGGGACCAGATAGAGGGGGCAAGGAGAGTAGAATTTGTAGGAGAAGGTACAGTATCGGGGACTGCAGCATAGTGGCACAGAGAGGCAAGGGGTTGGAAAAGGATATATGCAGCGGCAGCAACTAGAAACCGAGTTGAAATGCAGCAGCGGCCACTAGTGGCAAGACAAAATAGCTTACTAATGGGAAACATGGCTGACTGGCTCCCCACCACCGCCTATGGTCAACACGATTCTATATAGCTGTAGCCACACGTCATCAAAAACCAATGCATAGCGTCAGCGGGGCCCTCCTCTGCTGAACGTGGAAAATAGCACCAGCTAAAAGCTGTCCTCAAGGACTGGCCTGCAGGTGCACTCTTAGCATTTGGGGGCACATTCTTAGCCTGTGCCATTACAGAATTCCTTTGACATTCTAGTGGGACAGGACTGCCATGAGGAGGCATCCACAGTGGCGGCATGGGAGGATGTAGGGGTCCTCCGAAGGGGAAGCTCAAAGGTGAGAGGTACAGGAACCCAGAAGAGGAGAAAGCAGCTTCTGGTTGGGCACTCAACTGTCACGTGGATAACTGTGGGAGCAGGAAAGGGAGGTGAGATGGTGGTTAGGAGCCTACCTGGTGCCTTGGCTCAGATAAATGGACAGCTGATCATTAGGATTACTAGGACAGCAGGATAAGAGTAGGAAGCTGGATGTCATTGTCCACCTGTGGACTAATGGCTTGATGAGGGATGGGGCTGGAGTAGCACAGGGAGAGTACATAGAACTGGGGAGGGGCCTCCGACAACTAACTTAATGGTGGCATTTGCTGAGGTGCTACCTGTAAATGACCGAGGGGAGAACAGGTTACTCCACACAAGGAGTTCCAACATTTGGTTGAGAGAATGGTGCAGGGAGGAGGGGTTCAGCTTTACTGGGGGCCAACCTAGAAGGCTATGGGTCTATATAAAGAGGTGATGGCCTCTATCTGAGAAGAGGACCACAGTCCTCGGTAGAAGGTTTCGATGCTACTTTGATGAACATTTAAACTAGCCGTAGCGGGGGGCAGTAATACAAAGGGAGGCATAAACTGTCCTCCCCATAGACTTAAGCAAAATGAAGAGGGCCCAAAGGGAGGAAACCTCCCCAGAACAAAAGTTAAAGGAAGCAGAAGCACAGTAGGGGACAAGGGGAACAAGAACAGGAGAGGTGGTGAGGAAGGTGTTGAGGAGGCAAGACACGAAGAAGGTAGTGGGGGTTGAGTGAGGGAAGTTTCAAGTGGCAGGATGGGGGGGCTGCAGGCAGAGTGGGGGCAAGGCGTGGACAGTCACATGTGCCAACGTAAGGAGTCTTGGAAGAACAATTCAAGATCTAGAGGCCATCATGGCACAGGCAGACTTGGATCTAGTGGCCATTACTGAGTCATAGTGCACAAGCAGCCCTGAATGGGACATAGCCATACCACTCTACAGTCAGTTCAGGAAGGAAAGGTTGTGCTGTGTTGAGGGACAGTAGCATAGCGATGGAAATGCAAGGGAATTTGGGGAAAAGGATGGGTTGGAGGTGCTGTAGATCACCCTGGAGACAGGAGCAGGAGCATTATCATCATTGGGGTAATACAAGACCTCCAACACAAGAGAAGGAATTGGATAAGGCACTGGGGGGGAAGCCATCAGCAAGACGGCAACAAAATGAGGAGGTGCTGCTTGTGGGGTACTTCAATATGCCTGATGTAGAATGGAGCTCAACTGCCATGGCCTCGGCTAGAAGCAGGGCAATCCTAGACTCCTTGTGGGGGGTGTTTCTCAGGCAACTAGTCAGAAAGCCCACTCAAGGTGGGGTAATGTAAGATCTTGTGCTCACAAACAGGGGCAGTACTGCAGATGTCAAGGTGGGATGCCACCAAAGGACCAGCAATCAGGCAAACCTCTGCACGAAAGTGGGCAAAAACAGGAGGAAAAAAGAGACCACTATGGTTCTCAAAAACAAAATGGCTGCAAAGATAATGGCTAAAGATGTAACATTCAGAAGGTACAAGGAGACAAAGAGAGAAGGGGACAGGGAAGTCTACCAGGACAAGCAATGGGAAGCAGGGAAAGTGGTTAGGAAAGCAACGGTGCAATCGGAGGAGAGGACAGCCAAGAGGGTAACTAAAGGGGACACAACCTTTTTTAGATACATAAGCGAAAAGAGGAAGACAAGCAGAGGGATTGTGAGGTTAAGAAGGGCAGGGGGAGTGTGCAGAGAACGATCAGAAAAAAGCAAATAGCCTGAGCAGGTACTTCTGCTTAGTCTTCACAATGGAGAGGGGGCAGACCACACAGATGCAGCAGGAACACTGGGGAGAGGGAGATGGACACAAGTCCATTCACAGAGGAAAGAGTCCTGAGAGGACTTGCAAACCTGAAAGTGGATAAGGCTATGGGACCAGATGGGGTACAGCCATAGGTATTAAGGGAGGTACTGGCTGCATCTCTGACAGCCCTATTCAAACAACTCACTGGAAACAGCAGTGGTGTCATAGGACTGGAAGGGGACAGATGTAGCCCTGTTTCATAAAAGTGGCAGCAGGGAGGAGGCTGGAACCCATAGGCTGGTCAGTCTAAAGTCAGTGGTAGGGAAGTTAATGGAAACACTACTGGAAGAAAAGCTAGTGAAGTATCTTGAATCCAGCAGGTTGCAGGAACCAAGGCAGCATAGATTCATGGGGGGGGGGGTCTAGTCATATGAACCTGACTGATGTCTTCAACTGAATAACTAGGGAAATAGCTGAGAGTGGGGTGGCAGATGTGCCCTACCTATACGTCAGAAAGGCCTTCAACACTATACCACATAAGAGGCTTATAAGGATACTGGGCAGTTTGGGGGCGTGACCCATGGTGGTAAACTGGGTATGGAACTGGTTGTTAGATAGGGACAGAGGGTGGTGGTAAATGGCACTCACTCTGATTAAGGGATAGTGACCAGTGGAATTACTCAGGGCTCAGTGCCAGGACCAGTCCTCCTCAGTGTATTCAAAAGCAACACTGCAGAAGAGCTGGAAGGGAAGGTATGCCTCTTTGCAGATGACACCAAAATCTGCAATAGGATAGATTCTCTGGAGGGGTGGAGAAAATGAGCAGAGGCTTGAGAAAACCTGAGGAGTGGTTAAGGGTATGGTAGCTGGGTTTCAAGTGGTGGTAAGGAGCCCTTACTTTGATGAGGGGAGAACAACAAGTGAGGCACCCCGGGCACAGTGCTGTGACCAATCCTCTTCAATGTTTTAATAAGTGACACTGCAGAAGAGTTGGAAGGGAAGTTATACCTTTTTCCACAGGACACCAAGATCTGCAACAGGGTGGATACACCAGAGGGGGTGGAGAGAATGAGCAGGAACCTGACCAAACTCAAAGGGAGTTTGAGGGTACAGCAGCTGGGTTTCAGTGCAAAAAAAGTGCACCTACGGCACAGAAACCCAGGGAAGGTGTATAAAATGGGGGGAGAGGTACTGATGGTCTCAAAGCAGGAAAGAGACCTTCTGGTTATACCTTATGCTCTCAGGGTGGTGGGGCATTGTGACAGGGTAGTAGGCAGTGCCACCAGGATACTGGGGTGCACAGGGAGGGGAATGACCAGCAGAAGGAGGGAGATGGTGTTACCAATATATCGATCACTGGTGAGACACCACCTGGAGCACTTTGCCCAGTTCTGGAGACTACCTCTTAGGAAGGACAGAGTAGAGACTGTCCAGATGAGGACAACTAAAATGGTGCAGGGCTTGCATCATACATCCTATGAGGAGAGCCTGAGGGATCTCAATATGTACACCCTAGAAGAGAGGGGGGGAATGATAGAGACTTACAAGTGCCTTACGGGGGTGAAGAAGGTGCAGTGGGCAGTATTTTTCAGAACAGAAGATGCAGCAAGACGAGCAGGCATGCAATGAAGTTGAAAGGTGTGAAATTTCTGAGAGATATGGGGAAGTATTTCTTCACTGAAAGAGTGGTGGACACTTAAGTCTTCCTGGGGAAGTGGGGAAGGTGAAAACATTGGAGGGCTTCAAACATGCATGAGACAGGCACAGAGGAATCAAAGCAGAGTGGGAGGACAGAGTAGCCAGAGATCAGGTAGGGTAAGCAGTAACAGTATAGACAAGGCAAAATTGGGCAGACTGGGTTGGCCAAGGGGTCCTTATCTGCTGACAAATTCAGTTTCTTGTGGCACAGACAACCCAAGTTCAGAAAAAAGATTGGGATGTCAGAGGTCGGCCAGGGAGATCAGGATCAGGTGTCAAAGGGTCTGCTCTCCTGAGAGGGGGCAGTGCAGTGCCCAGAGTCTGACTGTCCCTTGCTGAAGGTTGTGGGACAGTACACCGGGAGGCAGAGGAGCAGCACGGAACATGTGCGGTACCACCACTGACGCCACTGCACACATGGTCCTCAGTGATCTACAGATCGCCAGTACAGGGAAAGGAGATGGATAAGGATCTGGGGAAGCCATCCAAAAAATGGCCAATAAGGGGGGAGGGGTTCTGCTGGTGGGGGACTTCAACCTGCTGGATGTGGATTACAGCATCCCAGCTGCAGCGTCAGCTAAGAGTAGGGACATCTTTGACTCCCTGCAGGGGGCTTTCCTCAGGCAACTAGTAAAGGAGCCAACTCATGAGGCAGCAATATTGGACCTTGTACTCACCAACAGGGACAGTGCTGTAGTCATCACAGCGGATGGCCATCTGGGGACCAGTGATCACCACATGGTGTGGTTCAATACAAGAACTGTGACAGAAGCGAACCACACAAAAGGCGAGAGTCCTGGGCTTTATAAGGGCCGATTTTTCAAAGATAAGGGATGCCCTAGAAGGGAGGGTGACTTGGTCGGGGTGGAGAAACGGTGGGTGTAACTAAAACTGGGGATAGTGAAGGCAGAAAACCTCTACATTAGGCAGGTGGGCAAAAACAAGAGGAAAAAGAGGCCACTATGGTTCTCAAAGGAGGTGGCTAGGAAGGTAAGGGCAAAAACGTTAGCATTCAGGAGGTGTAAGAAGCCACAGAGGGAGGAGGATAGGGAGGTGTATCAGGAGAAGCAGATGGAGGCAGGGAAAGCAGTCAGGAGCACAAAGGTGCAAAGAGAGGAGAAAACAGCCCAGGCAGCGAAAAAAGGGGACAAGCAATTTTTCAGGTATGTAAGTAAAAGGAGAAAGACCATGTGAGAAATTGTAAGGCTAAGAAGGGAAGGATGTAGAATGGGACAAGGAAAAAAGCAGACATCCTGAACAAATACTTTGGTTCAGTGTTCATGCAGGAAAGGGAAAGAGATGGACCTAAGGTAAGTGTCAGGTGCATCGAAGGAAGGGAGGTGGACACTAATCTATTCACAGAGGAGAGAGTCCTGAAGGCCCTCGCAAATCTGAAAGTGGACAAGGCAATGGGGCCAGACGGGATATATCCAACGATATTGAGGGAGCTCAGAAAGGTGCTGGCTGCACCTCTGACAGTCCTGTTCAACCACTCACTGGAGATAATAGTGGTCCCAGGGGACTACAAAAGGGCGGATGTAGTGGTAGCAGGGAGGGGGCTGGCAATTACAGGCGAGTCAGCCTGACTGGGAAAAGTAATGGAATCACTACTGAAGGAAAGGATTGTGGAATATCTTGAATTCAGAGGCTTCCAGGATCCGAAGCAGCATTGAATTAATTGGGGGAGGTCAAGTCAAACAAATCTGATAGATTTCTTTAACTGGGTGACCAAGGAATTAGATCAGGGTGGAGCAGTGGATGTGGCCTACCTAGATTTCCAAATAACAGATTCATAAACAAGCAGGGCAGCCTAGGAGTGAGATCAAAGGGGGTGAAGTGGGTGAGAAATTGGTCAGGGATAAGCGACAGAGGGTGGTGGCAAATGGATTCCACTCCGAGGATGCAAAGGTAACCAATGGAGTGCCACAGGGATCAGTACTGGGTCCGGTCCTCTTTAATGTCTTTATTAGTGACATTGCAGAGGGGCTAGAAGGGAAGGTATGCCTCTTTGCAGATGATAGTAAGCTCTCTAAGAGGGCGGACACCTGGAGGTGGGGGGTTGAAAGGATGAACAGGGATCTAAGGAAACTAGAGGAGTGGTCAAGAGTGTGGCAACCAAGTTTCAATGTGAAGTGCAAAATTATGCACTTGGGACACAGACACCCCGGGCAGTGTACAAAATGGGGAGGGAGGGTGATGGTGACCACCAAATAAGAAAGAGACCTGGGGGTAATCATATCTGATGACCTACAGGTGGCCAAACAGTGTGACAATGCAGTGGGGGAGAGCCAGTGGGATGCTAATGTGAACAGGGAAGGGTAACACAAGCAGAAAGAGGGAGGTGGTGATATCGCTGTATAAATCACTGGTGCGACCTCACCTAAAGTACTGTGTCCAGTTCTGGTGACCACATCTCTGGTGGGATACAGAGTAGAGGTGATCCAGAGGTGGGCAACTAAAATGGTGCATGGTCTGCATCAAAAGCCCTATGAGAAGAGACTTAATATGTACACAGTGGTGGAAAGGAGGGAGAGAGGGATATGATCGAGACTTTTAAATACCTCACAGGTATAAACAAGGTCCAAGAGGGCCAGCCCGGTGGCGCTGAGGGTTGAGGCGCTGGACGCCACACCTCGCTCCACGCCAGCGACCCGGGTCGCTGGTGGGCCGGGCCGGGGGAGTTAGGCTTGAGCGTCTCACCTACAGCTTGCTCTACCCGGGAGTGGTTAAGACTATGCCCAACACTTTCTGACTCCGCGGAGGCTCGGAGTACTGCAAGCCCCCAGCCTTGATGGGCTGCTGACATACAGCGTGGCGCCGCGCGCTGTGCCTTGACATCAGGGTCCCACGCTGTAGGGGTGGGAGAAAAGTGGAAAACGCCTGCCATCGCTAGGAAGATGGAGCCCGGAGACGTGCCCTGATGTGCCTTTCACCCGCCCGACAGCCCGGACTGATTTAAAGTTGACTGTTGGGGTATGGGGTTCTGCCCCATCCCCGCTCAGGGGGCAAACCGAAGCTCTATGGGGTTCCTGTGGGGTCATATGGGCAGGGTGGAAGGTAGAGGGATGTCTATCTTGAGGCTCCTGAAGGGTCGGGGATGGCAGGCAGGAAGGCGAATAAATGGTAATTTAAAAAAAAAAAAAAAAAAGGTCCAAGAGGGAAGCCTTTTTAAGAGAAAAAGATGCTCCAGAACAAGAAGTCATACTGTGAAGCTGGAAGGGGACAGACTCAGGGAAAATGTGAGTAAGTACTTGATTGGCAGATGTTTGGAACAGTCTCCCAGTGGAGGTAGTGGGGACAAAAACTGTAATGAAATTCAAGAAGGCATGTGTTAGGCATAAGGGAACCTTAGAGATAAGTAAAGGGGTTGGGGAAGCCAGAGATCAAACAGGATCTGTAGTGTTATAGTAGATGGGGAAAATGGGCAGACTAGTGGGCCAAGCAGTCTATCTGCTGTCAGACTCTGTTTCTATGTTTATGTTTCTATTGGTTGTGGGTGGGTGGAGGGGAACGACAAGGAAAAGTGGACAAAGACATTGTGTATGACAAGATGATTGTCGCTCCACATCCCGCGACTCAGACTCAGCCCTTCTGGATCCTTGCCTCAGTGGGTCAAGGGCAGTCCCCGCCATGAAGGGTGTGTGGATTGGGGCCTTGTAAGTCCTGGGATGCCAGGGTAACGGGGGTCACACCGGGGAGGGGGGACAACACCAACTAATAAAAGAAAGCTGTCCTTGTTCTCACTGAGTGATGGGGGGCAAGTGGAGGCACCACACCATGTTTTTTTTGTTTTGTTTGTTTTTTTAAAGCCAGTCTGTGTCACTCACCCTCAAACTCTCACCTCTTGTGATCCTGATCAGCTAGAGACAACAACAGTCTGACAGTAACCACAGCACTCAGCACTCAGTTTTCTCCCAAATGCTCTCCTGGTCTATGCTAGCAGTCGTGAATGGACCCGCAGTTCTTCTGCCACAAAGCATTTGTGAGGGGCTCCTTGCAACTGGATGAACAGTCAAAGCAGTCAACTCTTTATCATGCAGACAACAAAGTCATGGGTGGACTAGTAGGATGGGTATGAGAGCCACGGCTCAAGATGCAAAATTATTATTCAAGAGCCAGAAAACAAGTGTATATTCTGCCAAAATAGGGGGTTCATTCAAACCTTATGAACCCCACCTGACAACAGGCCTGTGATACATACCCCTTGTACTGCACCCCCCCCAAACACTTATACCCCGCGCAAGTGGGGTGTAACGTACCGTTCAAGTTGGTGCAGAGAAGCAGATCGTGATCTTTCAGCTCAACTCTCTCCAGCCAGTTGATGCCGATGTGAGGTGAATCCCCTTACATACCTTCCCCGAGCTCAACCACACCATCATCTTCCCACTTCTGTTGAACTTTGTGGCTAACCTCTCATTCTGTACCTTGCAGTATGCACACTAAATTAGAAATGTATACGACAGTGGCCTGATGGTCACTGACTTTGCCTAGGTAGGCACATAGGAGATGCACCCCCTGCTACCCTTTCTTTTCTTTAACCACAGAATGGAAAACTATGCCAGTGGGACTACATGCCCTTGATGTCAGGTGTGTGTGTGTGTGTGTGTGTGTGTGTGTGTGTGTGTGTGTTTTAAATTTATACCAGATTTTAAAAATGTAAAGAATGTTCTCACCTAGACACATTTAAACCACAGCATGTGGCTCTCTTTCACAGTCCAACACGCATCTCCTGAGGTTCCAGTTATTGTACATTCCATGTCTCAAGCCACCTTCAGCACAGCAAAGCAAACCTCCTCCCAGCAAGTATGCTCCTTGGCCACGGAAAACAACCCTAGCCATACAAGGGTGGAGTACGTTTCAGTAAGAAAGTTTGTTTTATTAAAACTGGGAGGGGAAAAACACCAGCAGAACTGGATATTAGCCTAATCACTAACTGCAGGAAGTTATATGCACAAACACCTTCCTTCCACTGCAGCCAAATCTACAAGTCCTGGCCTGCCCCACCCCCTGCACCAGCGGCAGAGTAACTGGCAGCAGCCTTTGGAAAATCTTATTCTGCTCCATGACTGACCATGAAGGGGGAACTTGCCCATTTACCCTCACAGTGACCCAACTGTAACAGTTATTGGCCCGCTGAAACCTTTGCTTACATCCTGTTACGGAGATGAGCAACAAACTTCCTGACCATTTCAGAAATGCAATTAGTCTGCAGACTTTGAGAGGTGGTGGTCTTGTCCTTTAAATGACCCTTGCTGCTGCTGCTACTAAGCAGTACAACCCCATATGGATCTGTTTTTTCCTTTTTGTGGAATCTCAATTTGTATTTTTTCCACCAATGACTCATTTCTGTATGTTTTTGAAGTATTTATTGTATGTATACATGTACATATTCCCCCCCGTACACTTGTCATGGAATGCACTGCAGTTTCCATGGGGCTAACTGTGCACCCTTGCTGTGATCTTCTCCAGGACCTCCATGAAAACAAGATGCTGCACCTCATGGGATTATCCTGACAAGAGAAATTGCAAATCAGTAAAATTGACAGTCCAATTCTCAATTTGCAGGTAATTTTGCCATGCAGGAAGCTGAGCTTCTAGCCCGCAGGTTGATGTTTATTTTATTTCTTTAACAGAAACTCAGAAGAATAAGGACCACAAAAGATAATGGGCTCAATTTTCAGAACAAAAACTTTGACACAATATGCCTACGCCAACTAGGTGTGTCGCAAGTGGCACCTTGCGTCAAACTTTGTAGCAATCCCAATTTTTGAATGCAGGTTGCACCAAAATTGGGATGCCATGCATCAAAGCCACCCTGCACCACCCTTGCAGCAGAAGTGCCTGTGTGCTAGGTCACAAGGGTAGTTGCATCATGGCGGGGCTGCACCATCCCCATTTTTGGAATCCCAGAACCCCTGCCGTGGTCGCAACAGGGGGCTGACTTTAGATCAGCCAGGAAATAGTTAAAGGGGCATGCGCCACTGCCGGGCAGGGCAGTGACTGGGGGGTCCTGAAAGGAGGGGACAGGGGGAAGAAGGGGAGGGGTGCCCTAGGGAGTGATGGGGGCATGGTGGCAAGGTCACGTTGTTGAGGTGATACCGGGGACTGCACACTTGCAGAGAAATGATCGCCCAGTACAGGAGAGTTGACGGGATGGACTATGACCCAGCCCGAGCTGGTCCCCAAGACTGTATGCAGGCAGCAGTTTAACTACACGTGGGGTGATCTAAGGGCCGAATGAAAACTGAGCATCATAAGTCTGTCAAAGCCTGCCCCTATGATGTACTTCTTAATAACCCCTTTAAGGCTTTCTGTCATGTTATGAATCCAGTTACAGTCGCAGGTTTGGCCAAATTGCCTGGTAAACTATCCCATCTATCCTCTACCCTCTAATTCCACTGTTCTATTAACTGCTATGGATTTCTTTCAGAACAATTAATTTTTGAGTCACTAGAAGGATTTCTGTAGCTGAGTTACAGTAGTGCAGAAGTCTGATTCCACATACGAAATGTAAGCAGTAAGACGCAGTAGGTTGTTGGGTGCACCATATGTTTATATGCACATTTATATAGATATAACTCTTATATAAGTAAATGGTGGCCAGGAGACATCTCTTGGCTAATCACTATGCAATATTAGCACCATTACTGCATTCCTTAAAAACTGTTTAACTCATGAGTTTTTAGCCACTTTATTAAAACTGTATCCAAATTGTTTAACTTTTTTTTATCTGTACTTTCAGTTATTCCTGGAAATGTTATTTCCCAACTTGTTTATAGCCCTGTTCGTCTTACCTCCACCCTTTCCTTTTCTTCTCTAGACCTTCGTCATTTCTGGTAAGTTCCCTTGGACATGTGTTATTTACTCAGTCAAAAAACAAAATAAGCAATCATGAGTACCATCTCCACAGCCAGCCCATCAGTGCAATGGCAGAGGTACCGCTCACGACACTGGCCACCCAGGTACGCAAACAGGCCATGGTCAATGGGGGTTGGCTGGCCAGGGTGGGGAGAAAAGGAGGAAATAGAATATAAACTCACACCGTTTGTACCTCAAAATAATGCATAACATGATTACTCTATCACTAACCATTTTCATTTTGTTTGTGTGTATGTGTCAGAGAGGGAGCGAAGGTGCATATTGTCGCACTGACATGCATACTTAGAGGGCAGTACGTATTCATCACTTTTTTTTTTTTCCTTTCACCACTGAGAGCTGTGCAATCATGTGCTGTGTTCACCGCAGTTTCTTTGTTTACTGTAAGAAAAGCATTTCACCCTGCAAAACTTGCATGATTTATAAAGGTTTATTGGGGCTTCCACAATGTCTCTTGGCTTTTATGTATGTATGTATGTATGTATTTGTTCACCAGGTAAGTACACTGGTCCAGTGGACCTTTTTCAGGCATGACCTGGGCCATCCAGATGGCACACAAATGCACAATACGAAACAAAAGATATAAGCAGCAATACAACACAACAGAAATTACAATTCTACATTGTACAGACAGAGAGAGAGGGAGAACAGAAAAGTAACAACCATCAACTCACAACGTTTAACCCCTTCAGAGAGAAAAAAAAAAATGGAGCACCCCAACCCCATCAGACAGTTTCAGGCTATGCAATACTTACAACCTTAGACAATCAGTCAGCATTCTTACTGCATCAGCAGTGACTTGGACCTCATAGGGAGCTGTCAAAAAACTTTCTAGTGCTTAGTTGAAATTGAGTGGATTTGGTCGGGCTAGCACTTGCTGTCTGCGTTAGCCATTAGGGTCTTCCGGAAGTGCAGTTTGAAGGTAGAAGGGGAGTTTATGGACTAGCGCTCAGCTGGGAGAGCGCTCCAGAACCTAGGTGCATTGCTGGAAAACGCTCTCTGCCCCATGGCTGTAGTTATTTTGGGGCATTCAAGGGCTAGGCACGAGGAGGACCCAAGCTGTCTGGAGACCCGTTTCATGGTAAGCATGCAGTATCATTACAGTATCTTCTCGGGCCTCCTTAGGGCTCCAGAACCATTCAGCTTTGCTTCACGGTTCTTGAACCCTAAGAAGGCATGAGATGACACGCTTGAAAAGTGAACAGACAATTCAGAAGCCCCATTTACCTAGAACAGCAAACAATATAGTGCACAAAGTGAGTTACACACAGATATATCACAGCATAAGGGGGGTGTACCAATCAACACAATTGTTCAGACTGAAATCACAGTGGCAGATTAACCCAATCATGTAAATCTGAAATACGGACCACATGAGGTGAGGCATCTAGGCCACTGAAAGGGGGAGAGGTGGGAACATCCCCCGCTTTTAAGACTTTGACCAAATCCACTTTGCGGTCCATCTCCCGAACTATGTTGTGGGGTAAATATAAATTTGATGATCATTTTATCTGTGGTATGTGCGCTTGGAGACTGAACCAAAGAGTCTGTCAGTAAAATAAATTAACTGAACCTTTTGAAAACAAAGCATAGTCAAAAATTCATTAAATTTAAAATATTTTAATATTTACAGAATTAAAAATATATATATTATTTGCAAAAAAAACTTCATTAATGCACTAGTGAGGGTTCCAGGATCAAAAGCAGAGAAATGCCATGTTAGGGTTTCCAACCCCAACACCCCAACCCCACCCTGCAGGCTGCAACAGGCGTGGGGTGTGCCTTGGTGTAGTCAACCCTAACGCTCACCCTCTTCCATGAGTAAATAAGCAGAGATGGGTACAGCATGAGAATGAGGTGACCATTAGGGTTGACAACCCCTAGACAAACCCCACACCTGTTGCTGCCTACAGGGTGGGGGTGGGGAGTTAGGATTAAAAGCACTAACATGACATTTCCCTACTTTTGAAGCTGGAACCCCAACTAGTGCATTGATGATGTTTTTTGCAAACATTTTCCTTATTTTCTGAGATAGTATAATCATATCATTATTTGCCTGTGGGAGGACAGGGCCCTCTGTGCCCTGTGTTCCCATCCATGCATAATTTTTGAGATATTGTAATCGTATTCTTATTTCCCTGAGGGACAGCAGGGCCCTCTGGGCCCTGCACTTGCATCAGTCCATAATGGTATCCATATTTGATTGCGGGCGTGCGGGGCCCTCTGGGCCCTGCGCAAGTATCCATCCATAATTGGCTGCAAGGCAGGACACAGAGGGTCCAGGTAAATGGATCAATATCATCAGAGGGTAAGGTAACCAGCGGTGTGCCCCAGGGCTCAGTGCTAGGGCCTCTACTCTTCAACATTTTCATAACAGACACTGTGGAGGAGCTGGAGGGAAAGGTGTGTCTATTCACTGATAACAAGAAACTTTGTAACAGAGTGGACTCCATAGACTCCTAGAGAGAGCAAGCAAGATGGAATCAGACCTAAAGAAACTTGAGGAGTGGTCTGGAGCATGGCAGCTGAGATCTAATGCCAAAAAGTGCAAAGTCATGCACATGGGAAGAGGAAACCCAGGTTGGCGTATTACTTAAGAGAGGTAACTAGCTGCCTCAAACCAAGAACATGATCTGGAAATCATGATTTTGAATGACTTAAAAAATGGAAAACAATGTGAAAAGGCAGCACTTAAGGCCTGTGGCATGCTGGGATGTATAGGGAGGGGAAATCACAAGCAGGAGGAGAGAGGTGGTCATGCCACTGTATAGAGCTCTGGTCATGCCATACCTGGAGTACTGTGTTCAGTTTTGGAGGCCACACCTCAAAAAGGACATTGACCAATTAAAAACAGTACAGAGAAGGGCAACACAAATGGTACAGGGGCTGCAACAAATGCCTTACGAAGAAAGATTAAGAGAACTAAACATGTACTCCCTGGAGCAGAGAAGAGAGCAAGAGGGACAAGATAGAAACTTTCAAACACATGAAAGAGATAAACAAGGTACTGGCACAGGACCTCTTTCACTTCAAGGAGGCAGCAGAACTAGGGGACATGATCCGAGGCTAACGGGAGGGAGGTTCAACACCAACATCAGGAAGTTCTTCACAGAAAGAGTGGATACATGGAATAGCCTGCCCCCAGAGGTGGTGGGGCAAGACAGTAGGGTAATTCAAGGCAGTGTGGGTTAGACACACGGGAGCCATCACATGCAAGGACAGTTGGGGGGGTAGAAAATAAATCAAGGGCAGACTAGATGGACCTAACAGTCTCCTTCTGCTGTCACTTTCTATGTTTCTATAACTTTTGAGATATTGTAATCATATCTTTATTCCCCTGTGGGAGCATATCAATCCACAGTAGTACCCATATTTGCATGTGGAAGCACAGGGCCCTCCATCCATACATAATTTTAAAGGTACTGTAGTCGTTGTCTCCCATCCCATGCTGCATAGCACCAACAAGACCTCACATTGCAATGTTATCCTATGGGAACCGCAGGAAAATTTGAAACCTGTACAACGCCACTCCAAAATGAATCTCTTTTCACCAAACCAGCAAAAGGCACATCTGTAGGGTAAGCCCTTTGTACCCTGAACATTTCACACTAAAATTGGAAGCCGTACAGCGTAGTAACAAAGAAACGACTGCAAACACCTTGCATTACCATGTTATCCTATGGGAAATGAAGGAAAATTTAATCCCCCAAACTACAGAGCAAAGTAATCTGTTTTCACCAAACCAGCAAAAGGCACATTCGTGGAGCATGCCCTTTGTACCCTGAAAATTACAGATCAAAATTCCAACCCCCCCAAAAAAAAAAAACTGTATAAAAATTATTTTTTCACAAATTGTGAAACGGGTTTGTGTTTCGAGCTTTCTTTTCTCACAATTTGTGAACAAGAAAAATCCTTTGTTGCAAATTATGATACAGAATCCTGTTTTGCATTCTTTTTTCACAATTTGCGAAAAAAGGAAAATCCTTTTTCCCAAATTGCAAAACAGGATCCTGGTCCCTGTGTTTTTTTTTGCAAATGTGTGAAAAAAGGATTTCAGCATGTTAAAAAAAAACCAACACATTTACAGGTGATTTGTGAAAAACTAAACACCAGAATCCAATAGAACAGTTCCTGATTAGCAGAACATGTGTTGGTTACTTAAAATAACAATTTTTTTTTAACTTTGTCTCGCTAAGAAAAAACAAGATGGCATCAGCATGAAAAAAAAAAAAGATTCCCCTTTTGCAACAAACGATTACTCATTTGCGACACAGGATTGCCCATTTGCAAAACAGAATCCTGTTTTGAGGCTCACATCTAACTCTTCTCATTGAAAATAACGGGAAATTAAAATGTAATAACTTTTGAACAAATTAATATTTTTTCACTAAGGGCACATTTTAAAAGGGAGTGTTACAAGAGCCCCAGATGCTCGCCAAGATCCCCAACTCTGTGCGCCTATTGGGGAACATGGCAATATTCAGAAGCCCCCGATGCGCCCTACATACCTGACTGCGCCACCCCACAAAATACTGCTATGCAGGCATGCAAATGAGATGTCCCTCATGCATATGCACTGCATCGCAACATTCACACCAGCCCTGGTGAAGACAGCACCGGATTCGCTGGCACAAAGTTAGGCTTCCACAACCCAGCCCTAACTTTGTACCGGGCAGAATTGTGCCTTGCGCAAAGTCCCTGGCCAGTCGTGTGAACCCTCTCCCAGCCTCGATCCCCACCGTACCACTAAACATGAATGATCCCTGTTTTTCCATAGTGTAGGGGAACCCTCCCAGCCCCAATCCCCACCGTACCACTAAACATCAATGATCCCCATTTTTCCATAGTGTAGTGGACCCCCTTCTAGTCCCCGAATACCTGCCTGATAAGTACAAACAACCTTTCCATAGTGTAGTGGCCCACCCCATTCCCCAATCACCCACCTGATAGTACACACTACCCTTTCCATAGTGTTGAGGCCCACCGTCTTCCCTCATCACCGATCCCCCATGTAAGAGACATTTTTCCGTAGTGTAGTGGTCCCACCCCCACCCCGTTCCCTAATCCCCAAACCCGTGTGACCCAGGATACCCTGGCAGTCTACTGCCTCACCCAGTAATGGTCTGACCACCCGCTCCCCCACCGATCCACAGCAGACAACCAGCACAGCCCACTACCACCACCATGGCTACCATCGGACTGAGCTCCTACTGACTGCAGCAGTATAGAGTACGCCCATTAACAGTGATTGATAGTGCACTGTCAATGGGCCATACTTTTACAGTACTGTGCAGTCAGTGGCAGCTCAGCTGGGCCAGGCATGGTGGTGAGTGGTGAGCTCTGCTAGCTGTGGGTTGGGCGGGGTAGTCAAACAGTTACCTGGTGGGGGGCACTAGGCTGCCAGGGTGTCCTGGTTCACAAGGATTTGGGGAACGGGGTGGGACCATTACACTATGGAAAAGTGTCTCTTGCATGGGAGATCGGTGATCGGGGAAGGCCACTACACTACAGAATGGGTAGTGTGTACTATCAGGTGGGCGATCGGGGTGGGCCACTACACTATGAAAAGATTGTTGGTACTTATCAGGCAGGTGATCGGGGACTGGGAGTGGGGTCCGCTACACTATGGAAAAACCGGGACCATTTCTTATTCATGGTACGGCGGGGATTGGGGCTGGGAAGGGGGTCCCCTACACTATGGAACAACAGGGAGCAATTACTTTAGTGGTACAGCAGGGATCAGAGCTGGGGGGTCATCTACACTATGGAACAGGGAGCAATTACCTTTAGCGGTACGGTAGGGATCAGAGCTGGGAGGGGGTCCCCTACACTATGGAAAAGGTGGGGATATTGATAGGCAGTTCTGGGATCGGGGCTGGACCAGCGCATTCCACTCAGCACAGCCATGCTGATGAGCCCATAATGGGCCTGCATGAGGCCCCTTTGCACCATGCATACCCAATGAGCTCATTAACATACAGTAGCTGAATACTGCCCTTGGGGAAGGGGTGCATCCAGGTATGTGCCATAAACGGTCTTCAGCCCCAAACCCTGGATGCGCTGCACCCAACATGGCGGACACCCACTTTGTGCCGTGCATCCAGGGTCCGATATTCAAACAGAATATGCGATCTATTCCAATCGCACATTCTGTTTGAATACGGCAATAGTGCTGGCCAGCGCATCTGTTTTGCGCGACATACTGTTCTGTGCACGCATCTGGCTGGCACTGAATATGCCCCCCCAATTTTCAAAAGGCACATCTGTTACTCAAGACCTTTCTACTTTAAAAATTTCAGACCAAAATCCCAAGCCGTAGTTGCGCAGCATGACAAATAATTTTACAAAAAACGGTAATTGTTACATTTTTTGACATTCAGTACTTCTGCTCCCACACATCCAACCAGAAAGAAACTTGACACATCAAGAGATCATTGGTCTCTGATGGCGCATGTAAAATGTCATGCGAATCAGCTGAACGGTTTGAAGATATTAAAGTGCAAAGTTTTGAGTTTAACATAGAAGTGAAGGTTGAACACTAACTATAGGGGCATGTCCTTTAACACTCTGTAGCTCCGCACCCACACATCCGACTAGAATGAAACGTGGCATATCAAGAGATCTTTGGCCCCTGATGTTTCACGTAAAATGTAATGTAAATTCGTTGAATGGTTGCAAAGTTATAGAAGTGCAAAAAGCACAGAAAAAGATTCCCCATTTGCAACAAAGGATTGCCCATTTGCAACAAAGAATCCTTTTTTGAGGTGAACATCTAACTTTTCCCACTGAAAATAAAAGGAAATTCAAAATGTTATAACTTTTGAACAGATTAATATTTTTTTCAGCAAATCTTCAAAATGCACCACTGAATGACACAAGACCTATATACCCAAAAATTGCTGACCAATTTTCCACGCCATTTGCACTGCGGCGTGACAAAGAATTTGACAAAAATGGTAATTATGTTTTTTTTTTTTTTTACACTTGTATCTCCTCAGATTCACAAATCCAACTGGACGAAATTTGCCACATCGTTTATCTTTGGTCCCTGGATGGCACATGCAAATTTCATGCAAATCGCTTAAACGATTGCAAAGTTATTAAAGTGCAAATGTTTGAGCTTAACAGAGACGTGAAGATTCAACTCCAACTACTGAGACGGTGCTTCCCTATAATATGTATCTATAAAATCAGTAAATGAGGAAATTCAGAAAATGCTAGGAAAAATTGAACTAAGAATATCAGATAGTGACCATATTATTGGAAAGCCTGTGTTTCCATCTAGAGGTAGAGACAACAATGGACTCTCAAGAGCAAAGCTGTCGAGGGACATGCTTTTTATCTCAACCCCGAGATGGAAACACAAGGTGAGTTGTGTATGGTCACCCATACTTATAGTATATGGTTTTGTAGAGGGAACTAGCGAGGGGGAGCGGTGAGCTGCACCAAGCGCCAGTACAGAAAGACAGCACTCGGTGAAAATGTAAGTGGGCTGCCATGTGGGAGTCAGCACAAGTAGGGACACAGGTGCACTTTATTACAGACCATGCACTTTTTGAGAGTTGCCGAATTCCATACACAGTAAGTCCTAACCATATACTATAAAGAGGTTTTAAACTAAACGATTACACAGAACAGAAAAATACTAAACTAAAACTAAAATTCTTACTGCAAAGGTTACACTTTCAAATAGGAACATACAGCTAGTTGGTAACCAAGGAAGGGCCTCTCCAAACACTATGTGTGTGTCTTTTGAAAAGAAAAAGGTTAGTCAGGTCAGAAATTCCAAGTCCTGCACACGTGACACATTCCCAACTGACTGTGTGTTCCTGTTGGGAACTATTACATCTGCAGTAAGAATTTTAGCTTCAGTTTGATTGGGTGCATACCCATGATGCTTTGCACAGAGTCTGAGGCTTCTGAGAATGTGTATGAGATTTGAAGAGGTATACCAAAACTAAGCAAGTGATTACTGGCTATTTAGAACCATCTCTCACTCGAGAAGGCTGACCTAGTTTTGCATATTACAGAAAAAAATATTTTAGGAAAGCCATATAGAAAATAATTTTATGCATAACTGAGCAGAGGAAACTGTCCCACCGACATTCTGCCTTTTTTTGCAAATCTTTAAGGACGGTGTAACAAAGCACTGTGCTAAAGGGTTGGGAGATATGGCCTTGAACCAAACAATGTAGCTTCTACATCAGAAGTAACATGAGTAGTCATCAGGCCAGCAGGCAGCCCAAACGTGTCCACAATTAGCTTGCTGCCACAGCCGCTGAATGAAAGCCCCATCCTGACTATGTCCCTCAAATTCATCTTCTCCTTGTTCCCCTTCATCTGATCACTGCCCTGAAATAACATCTTCCACAACATTTTCTCAGTTCTGTTAAAAGGGGGAGTACAGTTAGCAGAGCAGGCAATATCGTGGGACTGAATGGCCCAGAACTACAAATTAACCTAATATTCAGATTTTTTGCTTACATTTTCTGTGTAACAAAAACAAGTTTTAATGTGGCGATCCCGTAAACAAAAATCTGCCATCCTGATGAGAGATCCATCCCATAAGCCTCTGAAGCTAAAGTATTGGGAGACAATTTCCTGTTCAGGTCTTCCCAGCACCTTTTAATTTTTAATAGAGACTCCATGAGTCCCTGTCATAATATTTAAGTGCAGTAAACAGAGGAGTGATTACACTGTTCGGTCATTATCTTGCTCATTCTAAAATGTTCATCTACATATGCAGTCTCTGAATACATATTTGAACGCCCATGACACAACAAGTGCCTTCTTGGGACAGGGTTGGGATAAACCCTGTCCCATTTGTAATGTAAAAAGAGTTAAAAGCAAGGAGCCCCCCTTTTTCTGCCACTTGTGCATCTCTTTCCTGTCTGATTGGACATTTCCTTGTGGCACCTAGGAACTGACCACTCTGATGGTCCCACAATCCCCCCCCTCCCCCCGGTTATCTCCCATCCTTTACTTGCTGTTTCTATTCCTTCTTTCTTCCTTTGCTTCTCTGTGGTTAAAAATATATGTGACCCTTTATGTGAAACTGAGATCTCTTCGTTTGGAAAGTATACAGTTATATTGCTGAAATGAATACAGTCAGCTACATGTGTTTGTTATAGAAGTTAGCAGTTTGGAGCACAGGGGTTTGACCTTGAGAAACCTTTCGACCTTTAGAAGCTTGTTAACAGAATTAGCAGCAGAAAATCTTCCCTGGGACAGGATGTCTTAATTGGTTGCACCTGTTAAGAAGACTAATGTACTCTTCAGGTTGGTCACAAGAAGGTCAATAAAAAAAAGTCTTGCTGCATTTTATGAAAAGTAGATGAAACTTACAAGAACAGGATGCAGATGTTAAATTGTCAGGTAAAGACATCTCATATAAAAAGAGCAATGTTTTGTCTAGACAGATAGACAGACAGACTGACTTTAGAGATAAATTCAGAGGAAGGATTTTTGTTTGTACTTTCATAGTGAACAGCTATCCCATACATCATATTTTTTTTATTGATAAAACGCTACATGTAAATTTTATAACTTCTCCTGGTTTGCCTATGCTTCCTGACCTACAGTGGTAGTTAAATAAAAATGGATTGGTTCCACGGTATTTGCCACCAAGTGTGGAAAAATTACCATGGTTTGCTGCTACCATGGTTAAAAAGCGCACCGAATAACATGCAGTTTTTTCCGTGGTATTTTTTTCCAGTGGCTGCCGTACCGTGGTACCGTGGTCAACTGATCTAATTACCACAGTACGCCTGGATGACACTTACACAGTACCTGCTGTTGGAGTTCCTGCTGTGGCCATGCTGGTTTTATTCAGACACAATATGGCATCAATGTGCTCCACTAGTTACAGCTTCTGCATCACAGGTTCAAACCCTGCTAGAGCCAAATACTCACTGTGCAACTACGGGCAAGTCACTTAACCTCTTCCTGGTCCAGCCCACCCAGCTGCAGTAATGGGCAGAGGCAGGACCCTGCTGGAAACACGCTATTGCATTTCAGCTAGGCTATCCTTTGAAAATAAGTTGTAAACGACAGAAGGAAAATCTGTAACTGTAGCTCCATGTCTGCTTAACATCATGAGAAAGATGGGGGAGTCATAAGTTCAAGGAGAGGGCAGTCTAAATGTTTTGCTTCCCAGGAGCAGATGAATTTTACTTTGTGATGCCTCTTTGTTGTAGTTTATTTATCACAGCTGCTTTCTAACAAGCTAATGACACAAATTCAGTCTAAACCAGTCTTTTGCTTTGTACAGTGACTGCAGTTTGCCTTAAAGAGCAGGTACCTACTGTCAGACATCCTGCTCCCCTCAAACACATATAATAGTAGATCTGCTCTACTGTTGAGGGGCATTAAAAATTCTATGCGCTTCCCTCTGGTTAAAAAGTTATAGCACCCCAAAGTTGCACCCCCATAAAAAACAAAGCCTTCTGTGACGTCAGAAAATGAAGGCTGCTTGTGTGTGCTCCATAGCTCTATATTGGTGCCATTTGTCAGTGACGTTTAGTACTATTTAGAGTTGCCACCTGGAAAAATGAAAGTGACTGCTCAAGTAAACAGGGACTGTAACTCCAGCGGCTGCTTTGATTTGCCTACATGGCACCTCTAAATAGTACTAAACACCATAGACATATCACATGCATACAGGTTAATGACCTGCACCCTCAGTATTCATTTTCTGACATCACAAAGGAGGCGTGTCAGACAAGGCTTTGTTTTTATGGGGGTGCAACTTTGGGGTGCTATAACTTTTTAACCAGAGGGAAGCGAATATAATTTTTAATGCCCCTCAACAGTAGAGCAGATCTACTATTATATGTGCTTGAGGGGAGCAGGGTGTCTGACAGTAGGTACCTGCTCTTTAAAGCAGCAGTACTACCTAATCAGGAAGTGATCATTTTCCAGTTGTTGTAGATCTACAGACAATATGGTGGCTGCCTCAGCTGCCTATCTTTTACTGCTGCTCTCAACATGGCAGGTGGCAGAAATGCAAACAAAAACAAAGGGAAACCAAGCAAATTACGAGGTGACAGTACAATGCCAGCGGGAAAGAATACCAGGGAAATGCTCTGCAGGGCACAGGGAATAAACTGTCGAAAAAGTGCAGATTTCTTTTTACATAGTACTGCTGCTTTACATGGGCAAACACTGGATAACCCTGCAATGGATAAAAAACAAGAATGTAGAATCTCATAGTCAGAGACTGCCTGTTAGTCTTGTGTCTGGCAGCAGGTATGGGCATTACCATCTGACATATGTTAAAGCAGCAGTGCAACTAAAAATGTGTTTCCTAAAAGCTAGTTTCAACTACAATTAATAGAGAGGCTTGTGTATGAGCAATCGTACAAAAGGCAGGTTTTCGATAGAGTGGTTTCTGTGGTAACAAGAGACCTCGAGAGGTCACATTACCACAGAAACCTTGAGATGGAAAAACTGCCTTGTTTGTGTATGGTTGCTCATACACAATCCTTTATAGTGTATGGGCAACCATTATTTCGATCTGGTTTCCAAGAAAACGTGCCCCCAGTACTAAAAGTACCTCACTGTGGCGCGGTTCTTTCCAGTGCTGCTCACTTCCTGGTCTGCTCTCACCATTGCGGCCACCTCACTGCACATGCGCAAAGACGTTCTAAGTTGTCATGCTGCAGTGGTGATATAGCTAGTGCAGCACAACATTTTTAAGTCACTACTGCAGCACAACATATAGAATAGTGTATGGTTGCTCATACACAAGGCTGTGTTGCCATTGAGGGGATGTGATGACGTCACACAGTCCGTGTAATGGAATCACTTCCCCGAGATGGCAACAACGCCTTGTTGTGTTTAAGCAACCATATACTATTTTATATAGTATATGGTTCCCCAAACTGTAGGCGGTTTGACTTTTGACAAGGTTCATACCTTGTGAATACTGTCCCACTCGCTTGCTCGGTCGCTCCCTCCCATGCTGCAGTCGCCATCCAGTTCCGACACCGAATATACCAGTGCTTCACTGCTTCCTGCGGTCCTGCTCTCGGCAAAATAAAAAAAAAATAAAAACTGGCAAACTGATAGTTTGGGAACACAGAGCCGAGTATGGCAGTCAGTGTCCCAACTATCTGATTGAATGGCACTATCAACTGATTGTTAGACACCTCCGCCATTTTAGAGCGCATTTTTTGATCAGCTCTGTTTTCAGCCAATCATGTAGCAGCTCAAGGCTGGAAAGTTGTTGTACTATCGATCTGAGGTCAGAACGATAGTACAACTTTTTTTACCTTTGAACTGTCCTACAACAACATTTGGGAAGCCAGTGTTTTCCATCTAGAATAAGCTCTAACCATATACTATAATGTGATTGCAGAAATCTAATTTTATACTGAATCACGTTCTACTATAAAAATACCAGCATATCTATCAAAACTACTTTTCTAGGTACCTCCTTTGCTGTGCACCATGAGTTTCCATTTATTTCTCAATCCTAACCCTTGTCAGGTTTGCAATTTCTATGCAAAATGTGGCAATCGTCTTTTTTTCTTGAGAAAATGAGTTAAAGCATTTATAAAAAGTTCACATTTTCATGGAACGAGAACATTTTACCACCAAATAAACTGCCAGATGATGCCTGGAACATTTTATAGTGAAAAGGAAGTTAGGGTAAAATTTTCTGCCGTTGTATGTAACTGCTGTTTTATGGTAAGTGTCAGTCTCTGCTCATGTAATTCTATACTCTTCTTTATCTCTGGAGGTAATCTAGCAAATTTTTTTCACATTTTATTTATCAGTTGTCACATATTTGTACTGTGTATTGGGATTTGATATTGTTACCACTTATGTACTTTACACGCCTGTTTGGCGAACTTCTTAGTGCTATTTCCTCGATAAAGCACCAAAAGGCGTGAAACATTGGTTTACAGTTTTGCACGGAGTTTATTGCTGCTGTGAATGGAATGTTAATAAAGTAACGCTGTCCCCCATACCTTATTTTGCTTCATTTTGGCTTTGGTGAGTTCTGTGCCTTTTCCTGTTTTGACTGCATTCTGTAGGGCATTTTTGCACCGCAGCCCTAGAGCTATCCCCTTCTGGGTTTATCTGGAACCCATGGCATCTCTATGAACAAGCATTTGTCAATGCCGAATGTTGTCTTGCTGGTATTGGCATCGGTAGTGTAGGAGTTAGAGGGATGCATAATAGGAATGGCAGTGAAGTATTGAACTGATGCCAACCCCACCCCCACCCTGTAGAGACTGACAGGCATTGGGGTGTGCCTTTGGGTAGTCGGCCATAACGCTTATGCCATTTCCCCCCTCCCTACCCTGCAGACACCGAGAAGTGTCAAGGTGTGCCTTGGGCTCTTCAGGCCTTATGCTCACCCCATTCCATAAGGAAATACACTGAGATGTATGCAGTATAGGAGAATGGGGTGAACTTTGGGGCCGTAGAGTCCAAGGCACACCTTGATGCCGGTCACTGGCTGCAGGGTGGGGGTGGAATGGCATGAGCATTACGCCAACAATCCCAAGTCACACCCCTGATGCCTGTCAGTTTCTACAGAGTAGGGCATTACGGTTGGAAACCCTAACATCCCGGGTGTTTGAAGGCATTTTCACTCCAAAGTTTCAACATGGGCTTTTTGTAACCTCACCTCATGAACAGTGACACTATCAGTTCGTTAGCCGAAAAGTGATTTTGCACAGTGGCTGTGCCATTTGGCACCACAGGTGCGAAAACACATATCGGGCAGGATGTGAAAAATGACAGCTGTACTGTTCATGAGGAGGTATAAAAAAAAAATGGCAATGTTGAAAGTCTGGACTGAAAATATGAAAAACTGGTGGTCACGAGCGTGCGTAGAAACTGCGCAATACACGCCCGTAACGTAATTATTTTGGGGATTTTCTTTTAAATCAGATTTTCAACATAGGCATTTTGGGACCTCCGCTCATGAACAGTAGCATTGTGATTTAATTAATCTGTCCCGGAAGTCGATTTCCCACAGCGACTGCGCCATTGTGAGCCCGATGTGTGAAAACCCATTTTGGGCAGGATGTGAAAAATGACAGCTGTACTGTTCATAAGGAGGTGTAGAAAAAATGGCAATGTTGAAAATCTGGAGTGAAAATATTAAAAATTGTCGAAGTTACGAGCGCGCATGGAAACTGTGCAATGCATGCTCGTGACATAGTCATTTTTTAAAATATTTTCACAAATTTACAACATAGATTTTTGGGACCCCACCTCATGAACAGTGACACTGTCTTTTCGTTATCGTCCCGAAAGGTGATTCCGCGCAGTGACTGTGAAATCACCTTTCGGGACAGAATAACGAGATGACAGTGCATGTGTTTATGAGGTGAGGTCCCAAGAACCCCATGTTGAAAATTTGGATCCAAAATTGAAAAAAAATGGTTGGGATATCCATCTAAGTTGCCCCCAAAATTAATGCCACTATACAGCTTACCGCCATTTCATTTTGCAGTTTGGCGTGAAGAAGTCCGGAACATGCTCCTGCTCCACCGAACATGTAGCGCCAGACCTCCGGAGAGTACGGTATGGGGTGAAGGGGGTTATGGGGAGGTGGGGAGTGCGGAGGGTGGTGCGGGTTGGGGGAGGGGCGCCGAGCACAACGAGGGACTGTTTTCTTTTTTTCAGGTAAAAAAAAAAAAAAATGGACATTGCAGGACCATTTTCTTTCTTTACAGGTTAAATGAAACAAATGCTGGGCACACTGGGGTGGGCTCCCAGTGTGCCACACAATGGGGGTGGGGGGAGGAACATGTGACACGGTCGGCTTTCTGTGAGCGGCGGCACTCTGGGGTGGGCTCCCAGTGTGCCAAACAATGTGGGGAGGTGGGACACACACCGACATGGGGATTGCACCCCCCTATCAGCAGGGTTTGGGCATTGTGTGGCGGCGGCTGCCACCATGTTTACTGAAATGTTTCACCAGGAAAGGCACATATGGGAGGCGTGTCATCTGTGCCGCTACACGACGAGCTTGTCTCTGATTGCAGCGGCACATTTCTTTCAAGTTGGTGGCACTTTACACAATTCTTGAGTCAGCACTAGTATGCTGGCTAATTGGGGAATGAGGGGTACACCTACTAAAGCGTGTCCTGCATTCGCCAACACTGACACACCTCTCACTGTGCTAATACTACCGCAAGATGTTGCTTGCGCCTGTGCATGACAACATAAAAAGTGCTAGAAACATCTGAACAAAGATTTAAGTCCTCCACAGCTGAATTAGTTTCATCAGACGCAGAGGCTTATGGGAAGGATCACACAGTGGGATGGCACGCTGCTGTTCAACGTATTACCACATTAAAATATTTTTTTAATGCAGAAAATAAGTACGCAAATAAGAAAATTAGGCAAATTTGTAGCTTGGGACCAACCAGTTCCACTACACTGCCTTTTCAGCAAACTTTACTTCCCCTGTTACATAACGAATACACTACAGTTGCTCCCTTTCCTCAGCCTCATGGCAATTCGCCATCAGTCTGGTCAAGTGCCAGTTACAAGTGAAGCCATTTATCGCTACTCAAACAACTTCTGAGAACAATTTCTCCTCTCCTGTACCTCTCTGTGCCTTCCACGGCTGAATGTAACTGGACCCCCTAACCCTCTTGCATTATATCTCACATCACTTCAGCCCCTTGTTAGTGTCATAACTGGATCAGAAAAAACATAATGTAAGTCTGTAAGATACAGACCCACTGTGTGAAAGGGTATGCTTTTGAAAGCTGGCTCAGTTGACAGAAGGCTAGCCAAGAGTCGTGGACCTACTCCCATAGCCATTGTTTTTACATTTAAATACTTACAAATAAAAAAAAAAAAAAAAGATATTTTGTGTTTAACTGCCACCTTTATCCTAAAGCTAGAAATCCTTATAAAAGTAAAGAATAAACCAAATGCCAGCCAAACTGAACAAGAGAGATAAAATATCTATAATGCTATAAAATGATACCAAACAAAATTTGCCATCTTAAAAACCATAGTCAGTGCCACAATTAGTGTGTCAGAAGTTTTTATATATGCCCCTTAATGAAATATAGTAAGGGAAGGGAGGGACACCAGGGGCTATGATATGAGACTGGAGGGAGGAAGGTTCAGGAGGGAGATGAGGAGACACTTTTTTACAGAGAGGGTGGTGGCTGGGTGGAATGCGTTACCTGCAGAAGTGGTATCCAGTAGAACAGTGGACTGCTTCAAACGAGGATGGGACAGGACAAGGGGGAGGGTTAATGAAGGGGAAGGGGTGGAAGGGAGGGGCAGCTGCAGAATAAGGGGTGCTAGCTGCACATTCAAGCAGACTTGATAGACCTCTAGGCCTTTATCTGCTGGCAAATTTCGTATGTTCCTATGTTCGTATATCCCCTGAATTGCTACTCGGAGACAGACAGGGGATATGACTCCTCCTGTAGCAATTATCTGGGCTGCCAGAGTTCTAAAAAGTTGTCCCGCTGCAGATTAAAGTTGAACAGTCAGCAGAGTGCTGTACTTAGCCCTGGGAGAACAGTGGGGCCAGCAAACATCTGATCTGAGCTTATAAAACCTTTAACATGCACTGCAGGTGACTGACTCTCCCAGTGCTGCCTACTGCTCTGATGTCAGCTGCAGCCAGGGATTCTGGGATTTGTAATTACAGAAAATGTCAACCTGCAAGTTAGCAGAACTCAGTCTGACAGTCTACTATTACTGCAGTAAACAAAGTAAAAAAACGTTTTGCACACAAAGTCAAATTGGGACCACTCCCCCACTCAGGTGTGGGCCCCTTAGTGCGGAGTGTTCCCCTTTAAGCTCAGCAGTAATCCCGGACACCTTCTGTCATGTATCCAAAGAAGGTGCTGCTTCAGTGAAGAAGTTTCTAGGTTTGCAGTTTTGACACTGTTCAAGTAACTTTAGAAATGGACCGAGAACCCAACCCGCTGGTGCTGAGAGCAGACAGTAGCACACTATTCACGCCTCAAGCCTCACTGGGCCAGCGCTGCCTCCTGTCACAGTGTGGGCAGGGTTGGTCAGAGCCTCTCCTTCAGTAGCTGCCTCCTGTCACAGTGTGGGCAGGGTTGGTCAGAGCCTCTCCTTCAGTAGCTGACCTCCTGTCACAGTGTGGGCAGGGCTGGTCAGAGCCTCTCCTTCAGTAGCTGACCTCCTGTCACAGTGTGGGCAGGGTTGGTCAGAGCCTGTCCTTCAGTAGCTGCCTCCTGTCACAGTGTGGGCAGGGCTGGTCAGAGCCTGTCCTTCAGTAGCTGCCTCCTGTCACAGTGTGGGCAGGGCTGGTCAGAGCCTGTCCTTCAGTAGCTGCCTCCTGTCACAGTGTGGGCAGGGCTGGTCAGAGCCTCTCCTTCAGTAGCTGACCTCCTGTCACAGTGTGGGCAGGGTTGGTCAGAGCCTCTCCTTCAGTAGCTGCCTCCTGTCACAGTGTGGGCAGGGCTGGTCAGAGCCTGCTGCAACAGTCTCTCCTTCAGTAGCTGCCTCCTGTCACAGTGTGGGCAGGGCTGGTCAGAGCCTCTCCTTCAGTAGCTGCCTCCTGTCACAGTGTGGGCAGGGCTGGTCAGAGCCTCTCCTTCAGTAGCTGCCTCCTGTCACAGTATGGGCAGGGCTGGTCAGAGCCTCTCCTTCAGTAGCTGCCTCCTGTCACAGTGTGGGCAGGGTTGGTCAGAGCCTGCTCCTTCAGTAGCTGCCTCCTGTCACAGTGTGGGCAGGGCTGGTCAAAGCCTGCTGCAACAGTCTCTCCTTCAGTAGCTGACCTCTTGGTACAGATGCCATGGATGAACCGCCAGAGCAATCCTTTATGTAAAACCCAGACGGGGCATCACGTGGAGCACGAGGGGCTTTTGTGCTGCCACATGCAAGTGGCCAATACTATGTCTATAGGGAAATATGCAAATCAGTGGAGGGGGGCACATGATCACCCCTCTAGTTTTTATATATTAGATCGCTATATGAACCGACACTGTTGGCCAGCCCCCACCCACCCACCCACAGGCTGCAGCATGAGCGCAGGCCTCTAATTGGGAATGGTGGGCAGAACTCTGGCAGACAGTAGAAAAATGCTGGAGCTGGTGTGTCAGATGAAAGCTGCCACCTGTCTCCCCTGATATGCCAGAGACTCTGACAGCACTCTCAGAAATCATCAGAATACAGACACCATGCAGTCTCTGTTAGTGGCAACTGCGGAACCATGACAGAAGAGACTGGACTTCTGGCAGTTGACAGACTTGGTATCTGGAGGTGGACTGCAGAGGAATGTGTTTCTGGAGGGCAACAGGACCCAGTCAGGACTGCAGAAATGAGGTACGAGGGGCTGAAGGTGAAAAAGAAAATTCAGCTGAGAGTTACAGAGTACAAGTGCTCAGGGAGTCAATACCCAGCACGTGACTTAATGAGCCGAGGTGGCACAACAGAGCAATCCCATGCCAATCCTACTGCCTGCACACCGAGACACTGTTGGAACACCAGTACCCTAGTGCATGGTCTACTGCATCCTTCCTACTGCACTAAGGCTGTGGGTTTGAGTCCCACTGCCCTAGTACGTTGCTGTGATGACCCTACTGTACTCAGAGGCTGTGGGTTTGAATCCCAGTGCCCTAGTACGTTGCTGTGATGACCCTACTGCACTCGGAGGCTGTGGGTTTGAATCCCACTGCCCTAGTACGTTGCTGTGATGACCCTACTGCACTCAGAGGCTGTGGGTTTGAATCCCACTGCCCTAGTACGTTGCTGTGATGACCCTACTGCACTCTGAGGCTGTGGGTTTGAATCCCAGTGCCCTTGTGCACTGGTGTGATGACCCTACTACACTCGGAGGCTTGGAGTTTGAATCCCACTAGATTGGTGTGGTGATCCCTCTGCACTAAAGGTTGTGAGTTTGAATCCCAGATCCCTAGCGCACTGGTGTCTCGATTCTACTGCACCGAGAGGCTGTGAGGTGGGATCCCAGTATCTGAAAGTACTGGTGTGTTGATCCTACTGCACTCCGAGGTTGTGGGTTTGACTCCAGGTGCCCTAGTGTGCTGGTAAGCTGACTCTACTGTAATTAAGAGGTTCTGAATGTAAATCCCAGTACCTTAGATGTTGGTGCACTGATGTGACTGCACTCAGATGCTGCATGTTTGAATCCTGGGGCACTAATGTACTGCTGTGTTGATCCTACTGCACTCAGAGGCTGGGAGTTTGAATCCCAGTCCCCTAAAGTGCTGATGTGTTGATCTGAATGCATAAGAGGCTGCAGGTCTGAATCCCAGGGCACTAATGTTCTACTGTGTTGATCCTACTTATACTCAGGGCTGTGAGTCTGAGTGACAGTGCCCTAGACAGTGTGCTGCTGACGCCGTGTTAAGCTTAATGCATGGAATTCATGGGTTTGAAGCCATCCAGGTTCCCTAGTGCCCTGTTCATTATACCACTGCACTTGGATGCTTGAGTTTTAACTCTAATGTCCTTCTGTGCAATGTCCTGTACTGAATCACGCTAGCCTTGTTCTGCTTTATTGCTGTAAATGTGCTTGTTGCTAGTCACTTGTACGCCTGTGAATACTGTGTATATCTGTAGTCTGTTTAGCATAAGATTCTGTATATCCCTGCAGTGTATCTATGTAATTAATTCTGGGTTACCCCCGAACAGGGGACTACATGTCTCAGCGTACTTGACCCAGTTATCAAAATTCAATAAATAAATTACAGTAACTTAACTATATTGATCCTACTGCACTTCGAGGCGGTGGATTCGAATGCTGGCAAAGCCGGCTGAAGACATTTCGAAGCACAGAGCAATGCCTCCATATTGTGTGTAAAGTTCACAACATTTTATTTTCCATCCCTCAGAAACAAGACTGACAGTTTGGGGTTTACAACTCATAACCCAAACCGCTAAGATTCAAAAGTTATCTCCAAACCTGTGGCTGCGGGCATGCTTGAAAGCCTTCTACAGATCCGCAGATGTGCTAATGCTCAAGTCCCCAGGCAGCTCCCACCCTCATTCAGGGTTGATCACCCCCTCCCCACCAACTTAGCACTGCATGTCTCTATGCAGAAACAGTTAACATAACAAAGCACCAAAAGGAACGATAACAGCAACACCTGACTGTGCTGGGTTTTCTTGTCTCACCAGAAACCCTTTATACAACAGTGCTGTGTCGAAACTGTGACATCACTGCCCCCAGGGCAGGCACACAGTCCTTCAGATGGAAACCACTCTCACAAACTCCACCTAAAACCACAAATGGGTGGATTTAAGTTAAACTCAAACAAACTGCATGAAGTGATCGCACAACAGTGCAACAATTGGCAGTACCGTTCTGGGTGTGAACTCTCTGGCACTCTCCATGAATGGGGTGGAGGTGGGGAGTTATGTCACTGACTGACATCACCTGCCAAATACAAGCTCATGAGCTGTGCAGCGAGAGAGTCCATTTGTCTCTGTGTTCATGGTGTTACTGGCACACATCCAGGCTTAGCTTGAGAGGAATGCTGCAAGGAAAAGCATCTCCTGACGTGGTATTGATACAAGAATCTCATGCAAGCAGAGGCGACCAAACAGGCTAGGAAAACTTTTTTGAGAAGAACTTGCCCATGGGCAACCATGACCTGGAATTTGGTTGTCCAACACAAATTTCCTGTTGTCTTGCTGCAGTTTTAAATAAAATTACTCCTCCAGCCCGAGTCTTTATTCTGAGTCCCCTGCCTGCCCTAATAGCTCTCACAAGAACTATTTTATTTTGATCATACTATAGTCTGATTCTCTACTAGTCTATGACCGAGATTATCTATAAAGAGTCCTTTTCCTGGACCAAGCAGATGCTGGTCTGCTGCTGTCTTACATACACCCAGGGTCATTTGCTCTTAGTCCTGTCTAAGTAGGGCCTTTTTTTTTTTTTTTTTTTAAATAAAATGCAGCTCCCCTTTTATCTATTTTTTTTTTCTTTAATAATCACCAACACAAAGTTGTTTTTTTTTCACAAGTCCCCTGCATTCCCAGGCACATAGTGACCCGACAGCTACGGTGGGATTCCAACCTGCATCTCCTGTTTTACAGTTTAGTTCCCCTCCAACCACTATATACCACACAGCATAGTTAACTATTCTGACATTTTTACACAGAGTCTACCGAGTAGTAATCCTCCACCACACCTGCAGGCCTGGTCCTTGGTCCTCCTCTCATATTTGCTTTCTGCTCCTGGCTGTCTGTGTCTGTCCTCCTCGCACCATCTATGGTGGTTCAGCTCCAGTAGTCCTCGTTACCCAGTGGGTTCCCTCCTTGCCACAGCCCCACACCATGCACGCTGCCTGACAGTGACACCAACGTGCACATGCTGTCCTTGGCCCCCCAACTCACCGCACACTCATCTGCCAGATGTGAATGCCTCTCGTTTTTCAAATCAGACTTGGCAATTCTCTTGCTTAATGGCTTCGCTCTGGCAGTGTTCTGACTGCAGCTCTTTGACTACAGGAGCATGGAGGGGAAACCTAGACTTCATTGGCATGGACTGTCAGAATGGCACCAAAAAACAGTCACCGCCCTGCTCAGTCAGCACAGCCACAATGCCAACTCCAGAGTCATGACTCTCGCTCTCTGTACGCTTGATACATCGCATTTGTCCTATGCTCCCTGGCTCTGCATGGTGCATGCGCTCCCCCCCCCTTTACCTCCTTGTACAACACACACAGGAAGCAGACAAGGTCCCATTCAGCAGCTGCAAGTCGTGTATGTGCGGCACCTGCTGCCAGAGGTGGAGGATGGACCAGTTTGCAAGGCAAGCGTACTTAAAAAAAAAAAAATGTTTATTTCGGCACTCGACAGTCAGTATTAATTTAATGCATGCACAGACTGCCGAAAATGAATGTTAAGATTTTGGTTGCCCAGTGGGCATGACAAACTCTCATTTAGGTTGTCCTGATTTGGGGGGGGGGAAGGGTTCTACTGTTCCGGGCAATAGGATTCTTCCTAACCTGTGCCCAAACTACTAAAATCTGGCTACTCAGCAATGTACTCCCCTGCATATAGACAGGGGAAAGAGAGGGGAGTGTGGTCATCCTGGCGGCATGCCACCTGGCCTTTCAGGAGACTAAGACTGCTAAAGATAGAGATGAATGTGGAGCTGTGGTGAGGGGAGAGGTGGATGGTAAGCTCACCACTGTCGTGGGTGTATACATTCCTCTTGGGTCAGACACTCCTTCATACAACCTCTGCTGAACTCGGTATTAGTCAGTCAGAGGGGTCTCCTGTTCTTGGTAGGAGACTGCAACCTTTTCATGGCTACTGATCAGGATTCCTCAGCAGCAAACTCCAGCTGCTTCGCTGCAGCATGCAAGTATTTCCGCAAACTTATCTCTTCTCTCGGCTGGAGTAACATCTGGTGAGAACTGTGCCAGACATCACTCCAGCCGAGAAAGGAGATGAGTTTGAGGAACTACTCAGATGCCACAGGGAAGCAGCCGGGTTTTAAGCTAGATGCAGTCCTGTAATATGGATCCGATCTCATTCTCTGAGTATGCCGCTATTATCACAGAGCTGGAGCTTGGACTCTGATGCAAGAAAATGAACTGGCACCTGGACTCCTTTTGTTTGAAGGATGAGGGCTTCCTAGAGCACAGCTTAAAGATATCATAGCGTTTAACAACTCCCCGGAGACATGACCAGCCTTATTATGGGACAATGTTAAGGCAATCCTTCAGGGCCATTTAATTAGCTACATGACAAAAAAAAAAAAGTGAGTGGACGTAAGGCACACAGGGATGACCTGCTGACCACGTTCACTTTTTTTATAGTGGTAACACCAAGTGGGTACCCTTGCAGACCCGATCTGCTAAGGCAGTGTAGCACAGTGGTTAAGAACATTGCACTGCAAATCTGGAGAATTAGGTTTGAATCCCACAGCCACCAGTGCACACTGCGTGAAGTGGTTTAGTCCATCTTTCCTGACCAGGAGTTGTAACTGTTAAAAACACACACATACACGTAAAGAAACAACTGGATGACCTGGCACTGGCACAAACTGCACTACAATGCACTACTCAAGGCAAAAGTACTACAAGAGGGACCCCGTGTGGCTAGTCTACCAGCCCATGGGGTTACAGGGCTCACACAGAGGGCTACAATAACCGAGCTACAACATACACAGACTGGAACCTTGACAAGAAACATCGGCTCCATAGCGGAGGCATTTGCTCAATACTATAAAGATGCTCCACATGGCAGACCCCTCCCCAGAACCGGAGCCCCTCAGCTACTTTCTGTCCCCACCCCCCCCCGTGACTCCAGAGGCTAGATGCTTAGTCCCAAGAGCGCCTACAGGCCCCTATCATGGAAACTGCACTGCAGGAGACCATCAGCCATTTTAAAACAGATAAATGCCTGGGCTAGGACGGGTACCTGGCTGAGTTCCTTAAGAAGTTTGCACCTGAACTAACCCCCCTCCTTCTCAAAGTGTCCAGCTCCCTCTTTAAGGGAGAAGACCCACCAATTTCATGGAGCTATGCAACAATCTTGATTATTCCTAAACCTGGGAAACTAGTGGACAAATGTGAATCCTACCAGCCGATTTCAGTCCTGAATAACTACTGCAAAGTCTTCATGTCGATCTTAGTCAGAAGATTGGATGGCATATTGCTTCGCATTATCCATCCTGACCAGAATGGCTTCATCGTCAGACTATGCATAGCATCAAGAGATCCCTTTTGATCATACACCAAGCCTCTCATTCTGGTCCCCCCGCCTCCTCAGTCTCGACACGGAGAAAGCATTAGACCATGTGCCATAGACCCTTCTCTGCGCTTGCACTGCAAAAACCTGGGTTCCCAGCTGCCTTCCAGGACCTCATGTATCACATTTATTGTACTCTGAGACTTCAGGTAAAAGCAAATGGACTCCTTTCTTCACTCTTCCCCCTGCAACAAGGCCCCTAACAGGGCTGGCCATTGTCCCCACTGCTCTTTGTCATACACACTGAATGTTTGAACGAAGCCATATGACAACACAGGGTAATTTGGGATTTCCAAGGAACAGATGACACAGAATATCATACAGCATTATATGCTATTATGCTGTACCTGACTGAACCAGAGATGGGCCTCCTGGTATGCTGGTTGCTGCTGGAGGCTTATAAGTCATTATCTGGGTATAAGCTCAACAAGAGCAAGACACAGACACTGTCAGACAATTAATTTTGCCCCAGAAGTAGTACATAAGATCAGATACTCCTTACGGTGGGACCTGGCCCAACTGAAATACTTGGAGATCAGGCTTACAATCTCGATTTCACAATTATATGATGTCAATTATGCCCTGCTCCAGACATGACTTCAGAATGACCTAGATATATGGTTGGTGTTCCCTCTGTTCTTGGAACGGTGGGTGGGGTGGCAACCATCAAAATGATGGCCTTACCAAAATTCCATTACCTCTTTCAGTCCCTGGTGCTCCTAGTTTCCCCAACAAGCTTGAGCACTCTGGAACAAATAGATATTTAATTTTATTTGGCAAGGGCAGCGGCCTAGTGTCAGTTTATTGACTCTATGTAGGCTGAAGGTGCAGTGAAGACTAGAATTGCCAGATCTCAGGATTTACTATGAAGCTGCACAGCTGCAGCCAGCGATATACTGGCTCAGAACTCTCCCATCCAACAATGGGTACAGCCAGAGAGGGCTGCTATTCTCACTCACTCCCCGAAAGTACTCTGCTGAATCCTAAACACTTTCCCACATACGCAAGGTGGACTTCCCCATTCACACTAATCCCCCTGCAAGTCTGGAAGAAATGGACCTCCTAAAGTGAACAAGAACATCTTGGACTCCCTGCAGGGGGCATTCCTTAAACAGCTGGTCATAGAACCCACACGGGAGAGGGCACTTCTGGACCTGATGCTCACAAACAGGGACAGTGTGACAGGAGTAACAGTGGAGAAACACCTGGGATGCAGTGATCGTCCAACAGTGTGGTTTAAAATAACTGAGGGGGCAGAACCCAGTCACACAAGGCCAAGAGTCCTAGACTTCAAGAGGGCAGATTTTACAAGGATGGGAATCTGCCTAGAAGCAGCTCTGGTTGGTGTATGGGAACAGAAGGGGGTAGAGGAACAGTGGGCAAGAATCAAAATAGGGATTGCACTGGCGACACAACTCTGTGTCAAACAGGGAAGCAAGGGGAAAAGAAAGAAGAGACCACTGTGGTTCTCAAAGGAGGTATCAGAAAAGGTTAAAGCAAAAAAGAATACAAAAAGAGACAGGAGTAGGGGGATAGAGAGAGGTACAAGGTAAAGCAAAGGGAGGCAGGAAAGGCAGTTAGGGAAGCCAACGCACAAACAGAGGAGCGCACAGCAAACTCATTGGTAAGGGGGGACAAAACCTTTTACAGGCATATCTGTGAAAAAAGGAAGGAAAGGGGAGGGATTGCGAGTCAGAGGGCAGATGGGGGGGGGAGGACCACTAGAAAGCAGAAATACTGAACAATTACTTCTGTTTGATTTTTACAAAGGAGGGGGGCAGGAAATGGGCCAGCATTACATAATAAAAGTAGGGACGTCACAGAAATGGACACATGTCCCTCTGCAGAAGAAAGAGTCCTCAGGGAACTGGTGTCAGTAAGAGTTTAAGGTTATGGGACCAGACTGGGTACACCCCAGGATACTGAGGCAGCTAAAAGAGGTGTTAGCAGGGCATCTCACAACCCTGTTCAACTTGTCATTGGAGACAGGGGATGTGTTCAGGGACTGGAGGAGAACAGATGTAGTCCTTCTATGCAAAAGTGGTAGCAGGGAGAAAGCAGGGAACTACAGACCATTCAGCCTGACCTCAGTAGTGGGAAAGGTCATGGAAATACTACTGTAGGAAAGAATAGTGGAACACCTGGTTGTTTTAGGTCTACAGGACCCAAGGCCGCATGGTTTTATGAGAGGGAAGTCGTGCCAGACTAATCTTATTGAGTTCTTTGACTGGGTAATCAGGGAGGTGGATCGGGGAGGGGCAGTGAATGTGGCCTACCTGGATTTCAGCAAGACCTTTGACACCATGCCACATAGAAGGCTGTTAAGCTGGGGAACACTGGGGTGGGCAGGAAGGTAGTGAAGCGAGTGGACAATTGGCTGGATAATAGGTCCCAGAGGGTGGTGGTGGTAAATGGCAAACACTCTACACAGGGTCAAGTGACAAACAGGGTACCACAGGTATCAGTACTGGGACCAGTCCTCTTCAATGTCTTTACCAGTGACATTTCTGATAGTCTAGAAGAGAAAATGTGCCTGTTCGTTGATGACACTAAGATCTGCAAAGGGGTGGACATGCCAGGGGGAGCTGATAGAATGAGAAGAGATCTAACGAAGCTGGAGCATAGCTCAAGGGATTGGAAACTGGGTTCAGTGCAAGATAATGCACAAAGGTTACAAAAACCCAGGAGCTACCTATCAACTTGGGGGGAGGGGGAGAGACAACATGCTCCAAGCAGGAAAGAGACCTGGGGGTGATCATCTCTGATGACCTCAAGGTAGGTAGGCAGTGTGACAAGTTGGCAGGAAAGGCAAGCAGAATGCTGGGATGCAAAGGCAGGGGTATCACACCAGCAGAACAAGTTCTGGTCAGAGCCGATATGGCTGTGGAGAACTTTTAAGAGCAGCAAGAGTGTTGAGAAAAGTTGGTCCTATCGAACTGGGTGATAAATTAATTTGCGATCCACTAGAAATGGCTAATCTATTTAATACCAATTTTTGTAACGTTTTCCAGCCAATTCAGACCAAAAACTTTATTGATCTTCCTTTGGGTGATAATATTGTTATTTCCAAAAAATATATTCTTAATAAATTAGGTAAATTAAAAGGTAAGATTAGCGCATCTCCTGGTGATATTCCAGGACATCTGTTATACCTTTCAGCAGACAGTTTGGCCACTCCCTTGAAATATCTATTTGAACATTGTCTAAACCATGGTTATGTGCCGAAGGACTGGAAAACTGCTTATGTAATACCCATATATAAAAAAGGTCCAAAACATATTTGGGAAAATTATAGACCTGTAAGTTTGACGTCCGCTATGGGTAAGATTTTAGAAAGTATTATCAAGGATTTGTTAACAGTTACCTTTGAAAATATAGATCCTGAACAACACGGGTTTAGGAAAGGGAGCAGCTGCTTAACCAACTTGTTATGTTTCTATAAGGATTTGAGTTTACACTTGGACAATAGGTCCCCATATGATGTAGTTTTATTGATTTTAGCAAAGCCTTTGACTATCTTCCCCGCTGGGCATTAATAAAAAAACTGCACATTTTAAATATTAACCTAAATTTAATAAGATGGATAGCTGGTTGGTTGGATGGCCATTCACAAAAAGTAATGATCAATGGTCATTTTTCAGGTAAGGGATTTGTCACCAGTGGGGTTCCGCAGGGATCGGTGCTGGGCCCCACCCTTTTTCAATTTTTTATTTCAGATATTACTAAAGAAAATTGTCTAAACACGGTAAAATATGCAGATGATATAAAAATCGGAGGACCAAGTGAAAATCCAGAACAAATATCATCTATTCAAAAAGATTTGGATTTAGTGACCAAATGAATTGCTACATGGGGGATGAAGCTTAACTTCTCAAAGTGTAAAGTAATGCATTTTGGGAAGAATAATAAGAAATATATTTACATTGTGGATAATAGGTTAATGACAAGCACTACTTCTGAAAAAGATCTGGGTGTTTTAATATCTAAGATTTCCTTCCTACCGCTCATATTAATGAGGTTATTTTAAAAATCAATTGTATAATTTGGTCCATAAAACGTAACATCGTTTCAAGGGATAAGAGGGTGCTGATGCCACTATTTAGAGTATACGTTATTCCCCATTTGGACTACTTGTCTCAACTATGGTGTCCATATCGGATACAGGATATCATGGTGCTAGAGAGAGTACAGAGAAAGTATACCAAAATGGTGAGAGATTTGAAATATGTACCATATGAGAGTAGATTGACCTCCTTACACCTTATGCCTTTATCAATAAGACGCACTAGGGGCGATCTCCTTCTTATGTACGATATTTTAGATGATCCTTATCTTACGGTTAATTTGGGTTTCCGCTTTAAGGATGTGTCTCATAATTTAAGAGGACATCCCCTACAGTTACAATTAAAGAAATTTAATTTTCTTCCCAGGAAATTCTTTTTTTCAGTAAGGGTTGTTAAGTTATGGAATGCGTTGCCCTTGGAGGTGATAATTAGTAAATCCAAACAGACTTATAAAGCACGCCTGGATAAAATTATCCTTACAGGTTCTATTCTTGGTTATTATTAATACATAGGAGTAATTTATGGGCCTTTCAGGCTCTTTAACTCCTATTTCAAAAAACTCAGTATGAAACTCAGTATGAAAAGAATATGTGGCACTCTCACTGCACCAGAGTCAGCCTGCCACCTACTGAAGGATGGGCTGTCTCATAGCTGAAGAGGCTACAGCAAGAGAATGTGGGGATGTGACTGATGTCAGTATAAGACACTCATGAGATTGCACCCGGAATACTGCACCCAGATCTGGAGGCCCCATCTGAGAAAAAAAAAACTGACACGGTGGAGGTGGTGCAGCGGAGGGCAACTACAATGCAGGGGAGTTCAAATTAAAACTTTTAGTACTTGCCCAGCCATGACTGTATCTGAATTTTCACTTGCCCCTCATTCATTAAAATTAAATTAGTTATCTTTTTATACCTGCCCTTCAAGGAAACTTACTTGCCCCGGACAGGGGGCAATGGGATTTGCACACCCCTGCTACAATGGCGCCAGGACATATGGGATAAGACCTACCAGGAAAGACTAGCCAAGTCGATATTTAAAATATTTATTTCATGTGAGTAAAGCATTTAAACCATTTTAAATACTGAATTTTTACAAAATGTCAGTTGAGATGCGATATATGATATATCAAATCTCAACTGGCACATCCTGTAAAATGTCACTTACAGCGTGGTCATGCTTTTACCCATTATTTCTAATGAATTTGTACAATGCAGATCTGCTGAAAGGCAGTTTCAATGCAGTCTTCCTTTTACACATTTTTACAATGTGTTTTCCTGGAATATGCCTGCTGACTGCTATATACTATATTTAGCCTGGATTGTACACAGAAGATGTGGCATCTTATTTTCAGTGGGGCTCTATATCTACACAATATTATACTGCATTGCGTAAAATCATAACATGCTGAAAATATTTTACATCTGGACTAGGCTACCCTGAATAAATACAACATAAAAATGGTAAAATCATGACTCCACTGAAAACAAGATATTGCATCTAATCTGGGACATCCTGGGTAAATACAATGCAAACATGTGTAAAATGAAGATCCCTATGAGAATGCGATGTAGCATCTCCCCTGCACTATCCAGGATACAAAATGTAGGATAAGAAATATTTAAAGGAAATCTACTTTAAACTGAACTTCACTGTGTTCTATATAACCAAGACTGACGTAAACAGTTTCTTTATTGTTTTATAACAGTAGATTGCAGTGTGTATTTCAAATGCTGTTGCCATGAGGATGGTATGTGTGTGTGTGTGTGTGTGTGTGTGTGTGTTTTTCCTGTATATGATAAACTATGTCTGAGACAGTGCTCATCAGATAGTGTCTTAAGAGGGTTAAAAAAAAGCATTGAATCTCAACTGGCATATCCTGTAAAATATCACTTACAGTGTGGTCATGCTTTTACCCGTTATTTCTAATGAATTTGTACAATGCAGATCTGCTGAGAGGCAGTTTCAATGCGGTATTCCTTTTACATATTTTTACAATGTGTTTTCCTAGAATATGCCTGCCGATTGCTATATACTGTATGTAGCCTGGAAAGTTCACAGAAGATGTGGCATCTTATTTTCAGTGGGGGCTCTATATCTACACAATATTATGCTGAATGGCATAAAATCAGAACATGCTGAAAACAATATTTTACATCTGGACTAGGCTACCCTGAATAAATACCTTGTAAACATGGTTGATAAAATGAGAAGAGATCTAAAGAAGCTGGAGCATTGGACAAGAAAGCAGCAGCAAAGGCAAACAAAATGCTGGGATGCATATCTAGGGGGATCAGTAGTAGGAGAGAGGAGGTTATACTGCCCTTGTACAGGTCACTGGTATGGCCGCATCTAGAGTATGGAATTCACTACTGGTGCCCACACCTCAAAAAGGACATTAACCTACTGCAGAAGGTCCAGAGGCGGGCTACAAAGATGATAGCCGGTCAGCAAGGTAAGGCATATGAGGAGAGGTTGAGGGCACTGAACATGTACTACCTGGAGGACAGGAGAGAGTGAAAGGGGACAAGATTGGGGCCTGCAAGTACATGAAAGGGATAAATAAGGTTGATAAGAAGAGTCTCTCTAAGCTAAGTGGCAACAACCATAACACAAGGGGGCACAGTCTTACGCTGGAGGGTGGGAGGCTTAGGAGGAAGGTCAGGAAGCACTTCTTCACAGAGAGAGTGGTGGACACCTGTGATGCGCTGCCAGAAGAGGTAATCTCGTTGAAGACAGTGGGCAGCTTTAAGAGAGGCGGGGACAGGCATAGGAGGAGGGTAAGGATCATGGGTAGGGAGGATGGGAAGAGCGGGGAGGGAAGGCAGGGACATTAGCTCAAGCTATGGACCCTGCAATATGAGCAGACTTGACAGACCAAATGGCATTCTTCTGCTGGCTTCTTCGTATGTTCGTAAAATCATGACCCCACTGAAAACAAGATATAGCATCTAATCTGGGACATGCTGAGTAACTACAGTGCAAAAATGTGTAAATGGAGATCCCTAAGAGAGTGAGATGTAGCATCTCTGCTGTGCTATCCAGGATCAAAATATAGGATAAGAAATATTTCAAAGAAATCTACTGTAAACTGAACTTTACTGTGTTCCACATAACCGACCAAGACTTACATAAACAGTTTCTTTATTGTTTTATAATATATTAGACTAGAGTGTAGTATTTATTTCGAATGTTGTGGCCATGAGGACGGTGTGTGTGTGTGTGTGTGTGTGTGTGTGCGGTGCGTTTGCGCGCACTGTATATACTAAACTGTCTGAGAGTGCTTATCCAACAGTGTTTTAAGAGGTTAGAAAAACAGTGTAAATCTTTTTGGGAGATTCCTTGCTGAAAATGCGTGACATTTATGAGGTATGACTCTTTCTTGAAAGAGAATACCTGCCCAACTGAAGCTAGTAGCAAGAACATGTTTAAATGTTAAGTATTTTAATGTGCAAGTTGTTGCATTTCGCAGGGGGTAAACACATCTCCAGTTTAATGGGCAACCAATATTTAACAAGCTGTTTCAGTTTCCTAATGACCATCTGATAAGCAGCTTGGAGTTCAGTCTACAACATTCGAAACAGAAAGAATGGAGTATTTAACTGTCATAGTGATTTACTGTTATGGAAGGATACACTGAAAAGTATTAAAAAGTGTGTTCCATGGTATGCCAATTTTTCCTAGCTAAAGCAAGATGACTGTAGGCTCCGCCCACAGCCATAAAAAGGGCGGTCACAATTCCACTTTACCGAACACTAGTGAGGCCGCACCTACAGCACTGTGTTCACTTCTGGAGGACTCATCTGCACAAGGACATGGATGGGGTGGAGACGTTCAGAGGAAGGTGACCAAAATGGTGCAGGGACTACATCACAAGCCTTGTGAGGAGAGGCTAAAGAAACTGAATATGTACTCCCTGGAGGAGAGAAGGGAGAGGGGTGATATGATTGAAACTTTTAAGTACCTCACATGGAAGAACAAGGTGCAAGAGAATACTATTTTCCAAAGAAAAAGATGCTCAAGTACGAGGGGGCACAAGATGAAACTGGAGGGAGGGAGGGAGGTTCAAAGGGAACATGAGGAAGTACTTCTTCACAGAAAGGGTGGTGGACAAGTGGAACACTACCGGCAGAGGTGGTGGGGGCAGAAACGATTACAGGTTTCAAAAATGCTTGGGACAGGCACAGAGGCGGGCTTCCTTGCCCGCCCCTTGCTTCTACTCTGCTTCCCTCCCCCTCTGGTATGTCTTAAAATCGATTATGAAACATATTTGGGCAGAAAATAAGTTGGATAGCCTTTTTATGTTACTTCTAGGACAGTGACAGTTAGATGTTAAGCTCTCTCTCTCCCAGTTTCTTTCTTTTTTTTGTATACAGTGTTTATCTTAGTAGCTGGTAACAATGAATCTATGTTTCTAAACGTTCTTGAGAGACATAAACTATGTAATGACTTGATGAACAGATTTAATCATATCCCATAATAGATCGGATTATAAAATTACTTAATTTTACCTAAAGTCTAAGAAAGGGACTTTGTCCAGGTTTAAACAACAATGCTTTTGTACTTGGAATATATGTTTGTGAAATACATTGTATAATCAATAAACAAGTATAAAAAAAAAGAAGATAGGCACAGAGGCTTAGTGGTGGTCAGGGGAAGGGTAAAACCTGGTTCCAGCAATGCATGAAGGAGTACAGGTTGTTAGGGGTAATGGGCAGACTATGTGGGCCAAAGGCCGTTATCTGCCGACAATTTCTATGTTTCTATGAACTGCATGACCAGTTGTTCTGGCTCCTGCCACTGCATATGCACACAGATTTCCCTCCAGCTAGACTAGATATGAGGGATAAAAACTGGTACCACAGAGGCCTGAGATTTCCCTTTCAATTACTTCAGAGACAGACAGTAAAACCTTTCCAAACAGGACAAAACTCCCTGGGACTAATCCAAATGGACATACTCCGCTTTTTCAGGCTCACGCATACCTCTTGTACTGGCTATGAAGGAGACTGCAGCTAGAGCCTAATAATCCTCTAATACAGCTAGCCACAGCAGCCCTGGTAGGGAACCCCTCCTCAAACCCTGTCTCCCACCTATAAGCAGCGTGCATCTCCTTGAACAAGTGCCCATCGCTGAGAGCCTTTGCCCTGTGAAATCAGGAAATGGGTCAACCAGTGGAGCAGAAGCTCTGGGAAACTGCCCGTCAAAGCACACAAGGTTTCCTCCTCCATGACTTGAAGCGAATTCAACTGAAAGTGCTAAATCAGATACTTCATTATGCCAGTTCAACAAGTTCATAGGGGGATGGCTCCCACAACTCACTGCTGGAGGCAGTGCGGGATCCTAAGGCCACACACACTTCATATCATGTGGTACTGCCCCAAACTAAGCCTTTTCTTCCAGGAGCTAGAGGGGGTAGCTAAGGAGATAGTCTCACCACAGACCACACTCACCAAGAACTTGTTCATACTCAACTTGTACAGAGATCCTGCAAACAAACACCTTATGGGTATGCTTTTAGTGGCAGAAAAGAAGTGTATAACAAAATATTGGCTGGATGGCCAGCCCAGTGGCATTTTTGGCTGAGGCACATAGTGCCTTACCTCCTACCATACCAACAACTTGGGTTTGGGAACAGATGCGGGTCGCTCAGGGACTGGCTGAGGGAGGAGAGAGGACTAAGCGACCATAAGACTGCTCTTCTCCCTTCGGGAAGGGGGGCTGTTGTGGCTTGCTGCCTCACTGCCACCTGGAGGAATCCAAGTGGTAGTGCAGATGAGTCACACTATAGGTGGGAGTGACCCCAAGTTCAGAGCACCGGGGGCATCTTCACAGAGGCACAGCTCGCACCTCACGCTCACTGCATGTACATGGGCCCAAGGGAGAAAAAAAAAAAAAAAAAAGAGGACGGGCTCTGTGAAGCCCTGCCTGCCACGCTGCAGCCCACTCTGCCATGTAGGGTCTGGAATGGATCTGGATATGTGTCCCAGGGAGAGGACAGCCCTCCCTGGCCCCACTGCGGGGGATCTGCTGGGGTGAAATGCCCTGACCCAGGAGGAGATAAGAGATGGCTGTAGCAAGCAGGGACAGGGCTGAGAAAGCCGCCCATTCTGCCAAGAAGGATAAAATGTATATGGGGGGAAAAAAAAAATTTGGCTGAACACAACGTGTCCGATGGTGGAAGAGTGGATAGAACAGGTAAATTCTATACAGACTTGAAACAATGACCTCTGCCCCAGGAATCATGTTGAGAAAGGTAGCAACAGATGAAACTGATGGTTATTATTTTTCATGGCCAAAAGCTCTTCCTTTATTCTCTAAATGCATTGGTGGACCAAACTATTCTCTTTGTTGTGCGTGGTAGAAAATGAAGCTGTCTTTTCTCTTCAGCAACCCAAAGGTGGATAAGACTCATGTACATTTACCGTTACATCAGAGTGTCAAGCTGTATACAGAGGACTGTAACAGAGTTGTTATTGTTATCGTCTGTCTCTTATGAACAAACTCAATAAAAAATTTTGAATATAAAAAAAAGGAGAAACACCTTCCACCTCCCCTATGGTTATAGGGCATTTTTTTTTAAATCTTTCATTATGCCCCCTCTTCTCCAGTGCTGTACCCAACTCCCCACAGCCACCACAACCCTCGGGGAACCCCACAGAGCCTTGGTTTATCCCCCAGGCAAGGAAGAGTAGGGGCCCCCTCCTTATCCCTCTCATACCTTCTGTGTCTCGTCGGGGTCCTCACGAAGAGTAACGGCAGCCGCGGGTGAGGGCTAATCTCCAACTCTCACGTCGGTGTCGCACCAGGGCAGAGTTCTTCTATTGGTACACCCCCCTCCCCCCCCCAGAGGCATGGCTGGGCTAAGACACCAAGGCATCTGCTGGCGTTGGCTACACCTCTCCTCTATGTAGAACTTCGGGCTTGCTGAACCTCCAGCCACTGCCAGAGGTCAGGCATGCACCGAGTCGGCATCCCCCAGAGGAGACCAGCAGTCCCAAAGGATGCCAAGCCTCCTCCCCCAGCCAGCCCTCCAATGACCCAAGTCCATTCCCGAACCCAGGTTGCCGGCGTCACAAGCAGTAGCGCTACTGATGCGCCAGCGGGCCAGCCTGTATAGGGTAGGTTTCTAAATTGATCTTGTTCTTGCCACACCTCTGTATGTTGTACCACATCTGCACCCTGTCTGAATGTATTTTAATGTACAGTTTGTACTGTGCAATTGATTTTGTCCAGGCCGGGCCCATCTGCCTAGTGCACTTACCTGGGTACCAAAAATAAAATTAACATGCCTTCTGCCCGATGGTGCAGTGGAACAACACTACACTTCCGTGCCACCAACTCAAGTCCAGGAATGGACTCGGAGTTGGCAGCCAGGCTGGGAAACGGTGTTGCCACTGGCAGTATATCTCAAACTGGGAAGAGATTAACGCTGCAACCGGCAGCAGAGCCACACCGTGGAGGGCCAAGGAGTTTTCTCCCCCAGGATTAGCTGTAGCGTCTAAGGCCATCTCCGAAGGCTGACAGTGCTACCAGGTGGGTGGAGGGTTGTGAGAGGGAAGCAGCAAAAATGGAGAAGAAAAAACCCTGTTGCCAGCAAAACAACAGCCTGGGAACATCCAAGGCCCCACCATGGATCAGTTTCAGTTTATTTATTATACTAGAAAGGTTGGAAGGGATCACACAGCTCATTGAACCATGCTGGTGGCAGACTAGTGGTTTAAGGGGCTAGGTGGTTGCCCAAGGCCCAAAGATGGTAGCCAACATTGGGGCTAGGGAGAAAAAAACTCTATGGAAAGAACAACTTGCTACCAGGACGCAAGGATGGTTTTAGTTTCTGGAGTCACAGCAAATCAGTGGGGTAATGTTCTCAGTCTCCTGGAGAGTGTGACAGGGTTGGATAAGACCCTGCCCCACTTGTTATGCAGAGAGAGTTAAAGGCAAGAATCTATTATGTCCTCTCCTATTACGTCACTTGTCTATCTTTTATCTGTCTGATACAGCCATGAAATTTTCCCTGTGGATCAACAAGATGGAACACAGAGGGTTGACCTTGAGAAATCTTCTGACTTTCCACAAGCTTGTTTGCAGAGCTGTCAGCATGAAACCCAGCTCTGTCCAGAGTGTCTTAAAGGAGAACTATTGGCAGAGGTGAGGCCCTGATCGCTGCACAGTTCGGGGCTTCACCTCTCTGATCACCCCTACAACCACCAGATTAAATCAGTATTTTATTTACCTCTGCACTTGTAAAATTGGATAAATCCCCCGATGCACCCAGCATTTTAACTATGGTGGCCATGAATATCGTGCAATCTCCCTGATAATATCGGGCTCTGATGACGTTGCTTTGCCAGTTCCTCAATAGTGCCCCATGTACAGAGATTTAACAAAGTTCATATCTCCGATGCCTAATGATATTTTTACACGATTTGCTTAAAGCAGCAGTACTACCGAATCAGGAAGTGATCTATCAAAATTCGGCTTTTTGGCTGTAAGCATGCAGCCAAAGTTCCAGTTTCCATACCTGTAAATGTTTTTTCCAGTCATCTTTAGCTTTTTAGATATTTGCAATTTATTTGAATTGTTGTAGCGCTACAACAAATATGGCGGCTGACTAATTTTCAGCTGCGCTTTTTCTACAGGTCACATCACGTCTTTTCATAACAGCAGAGAGACCCTCTGCTGACCTTTCCCGATGTCCCTGCAAGTCATACACATGTGCAGTTGGCAGCAGAGGGGGTTCCAGTGCAACATGCTTAATGGCAGAAATGTAAACAAAAGCAGAGAATAACTGAGCAAATTACTCGGCGATAGTACAATGCCAGTGAGAAAGAGTACCACGTATACAATTAGCAAGGCACAGGGAATAAAGTGTCAAAAAAGCGCAATTTTTTTTTTTTCATAGTACTGCTGCTTTA